>JABYQE010000169.1:0-57135 GCA_022376435.1 Amylocystis lapponica
TGATGTTGATGCAGGTTAAAGATCTCATCAATGCGAACGACTTGAACCGCGAGACGGTATGATGTTCTTCGTTGAATTGTAGTTATGTCTGACCCACTCTGTATATGCGTTCAGACTCGAGGCCGATGTCCATTACTACAATGAGGAACTTCGTGATCTGCGCCAAGAGATTGAAGAAGAAGGGCTCGAGGAGGAGATAGAGGATCCAGTCTCCCGATCACAACAGGGTGTTCGTTGGTCTTCTGACAAGTGTATTCGGACCGCAAAGTCATAGGTGACTGAGCCTCGAAGAGCCACGCAACAATCTCCCATCCTCGTGCAGCGGCGCGGCGACTGCATGGGCGACAGGATCCAACCTTGTCGCAAGCTCGCTTAGGCACTGCACGAATCCGATGGCCCCGCATGGAGACACCGTGCAAGCACACCGGCCGCTGTGGGTTAAGGTCCCAAGGCTCTCAAGAGTGATGTGCAGATGGCTGTCTTCGATCACCGTTCGGCATCGAAGACCTCACAGAATTGCCTCAGAAGCGCCAGCCCATGCAGCAGCCACATTCTCCCGCAGCTACGCCCTTGAATATCAATTCCAAGACACCTGTCGACATAGTGTACGTCGCTCCCGCTTCTTTGCGTGTGGATTAGTACTCATGCGTCGCATCAGGATCGAGGGATCACCTTACGCTTCCTGTCATTGAGGGCTGCTTCCGCATGCGGGGTGAGCAGGGGGTGTTCCTAAGCAACTTCGAAATTGGGCTATGCCTGAGCCCGGGGCTCCCGAGAACGTTCGCAAATATAGTCCGAAACGATGCGGCGACGTTGAAGCGCATCATCTGGTTTGATGCGTACGGCACGGCCACGAGTCCAGGCCGCCGTAGGGAGCCCCGTAGATTGAAACGCGCTAGGCAGCGAAGGCGAGGACCGCGCATCGCCCTCCGCTCCGCATTCTGCCAAAACAAGACAGGTGCCCTTGATCCCGAGCAGGCGCGGCGATTCTGCATCTGAATATGAGAATACACAACACCCGGAGCACCAACAGTCGAGTTCCCGCAAATCACGGCTAGGACACCTCCCCGCGGAACCCCTCGCGGAGCAATATCCCTTTCTTCCTCCATTCCATGCGCGTACTTAGTATCGCGTGCAATATGAACTCGTCCAAATGTTTCGCAGTGCCCACCCAGAGCCACGGCTGTCCGCAACGCTGCCATACAATGTTCGCATCAAAATGTGCATATTTATCGTCTGCAAGTCGCCGAAACGACGACGTCGAGTCGACAGGAGGAGCAATACAACACAGTCGAAACGCAACGCTGTGGCTAACATATATGTTTATCTGATAAGAGAGAGTTGTAATATTAGCTGCTCCTCGCTACCAATGCGCGCGCTGCGATTGGCTGAGACCGCACATGTCGTCATCGCGCAATAAATAGATGATATATTGCCTAGACCACGGCCGGCGCTGCTGCATGTTGCGCTCGCTGAGCACTCGCCGATTGCGCGTCCACCCTCGCAGATTGTCCCTTTCTCCTCAACTACAGCCATCGTATACCAACACCAGGCTGTCCTCGCCCCGCACCATGTCGACGAAGACGCTTGCAGTGCTCGATGCCTCGGAACTCAAGGATGGAGAGATGTGTGTGCCAGCTATCGCGCTGATCATGACCGCGAGGCACACGAGAACGACCACTGAAACCGCACTTTGGTCTGCAGGAAACAGGTAGAATTTGAGGGCGAAGGCAAGGTGCTGCTTTCGCGCCTCGGCGACAACATACACGCGACGAGTGCGTTCTGCACGCACTACGGTGCGCCGCTCGCCAAGGGCGTGCTCACAGCCGACGGACGGGTCGTGTGGTACGTCCCTTGTTCCTCGTGAAGACGCTTGGTGTTCACCGAAGAGCCCATAGTCCGTGGCATGGAGGTCAGTCTTTAGCTCGGCGCAGCATGTGCAGTCGGAACTCAGCACGAATCATTTGCAGCATGCTTCAACGTCTGTACCGGTGACATTGGTACGCGCTGCCGCTGAGCTGCACTGAAATACAGCTGACCCGTGTGTCCTCAGAGGACGCGCCCGCCCCGTCCGCCCTGCACTCCTTCAAGGCGTACATCGAGGCCGGCAAGATCCACGTGACCGCGGACCCTGCGAGCACGCTCAAGGCGAACCTCTCCCGCCAGCCGAAGCTCCTCGCGACCGGCACCAGCGGCGGACAAGGCGTCGTCATCGTCGGCGGAGGCAGCGGGACGTACCACTGCATCGAGAGCCTGCGCGAGGTGCGCTCAGCCACAGCTGTTCACTCTGGCGTGTAGGACTGACGCGGAGAGGCGCAGCACGGCTTCAACGGGCCCATCACGGTCCTTTCCAAGGAGCCGCACAGCCCCATCGACAGGTCCGTCTATATGCGTGTGGTGCGTGGCTGGGGCGGTGGATGACGTCATCGCGCAGGACGAAGCTGAGCAAGGCGCTCGTCACTGACGCGGCGAAGCTCGAATTGCGCCCCGCAGCCGAGCTCAAGTCCAAGTACCGCGTCGACCTCCGGACGGGCACGGAGGTGTCGGCCGTCGACACCGCCGCAAAGACAGTTGTCGTCGGCACGGAGCGCGTCCCGTACGGCACGCTCGTGCTCGCGACGGGCGGCATCCCGCGCCGCCTCCCCATTGAGGGCAAGGACCTAAGCAATGTGTTCACGCTACGCGGTGTGGAGGACACAAAGAAGATCGACGCCGCGGCGCAGGAGGGCAAGCGGCTTGTCGTGATCGGGTCGTCGTTCATCAGCATGGAGCTTGTCGTTGCGGTCACGAGCAGGAAGCTGGCGTCGATCGATGTCATTGGGCAGGAGGAGGTGCCCTTTGAGGCCGTCCTCGGGAAGGAGGTCGGGAGGGGCTTGCAGAAGGTGCGCCTGCGCCTGCGCCTGTGCGCCGTCTTGTCATACGGCTGAATGTTAACATATGGTGCAGTTTCACGAGTCCAAGGGCGTCAAGTTTCACATGCAGTCGAAGGTCGACAAGATCGTCTCGTCATCGACGGATCCCTCCAAGGCTGGCGCGGTCGTCGTCTCAGACAATTCGGGGCACAGTGTAACACTGCCTGCAGATGTGATCGTGATGGGTGTTGGTGTGGCGCCTGCCACGGAGTACCTGAAGGGCAGCAAGGGCTTCGAGCAGGCGCTTGACAAGAGTGGCGCGGTCCTGGTCGACGAGTATCTGCGAGTAAAGGGCCTGAAGGATGTGTACGCTATCGGTGAGTGGTTCAAAGGCCTGTCTTGACGCGCCTCGATGAATGTTGGTGGACAGGCGATATTGCGATGTACCCACAACCGGGTACCGGAGAGCCCAGGAGAATCGAGCACTGGAACGTGAGCATCAAAATCTTGTTTAACGACTCTTTTACCCACGATACGACAGGTTGCGGGAAACCAAGGTCGTGCAGCGGGCAAGACGATCGCAGACGGCAAGTTGCAGCCGTTCGTAAAGGTGCCCGTGTTCTGGAGCGCCCGTGGGTCTGCATGTTTGTTCCCGGGAATCATAGCTCTCATGTCCTGTTTCTATAACAGAGGGCCAACAGCTACGGTACTGCGGCGTTGGCGCTGGCTTTGACGATGTGATCATTCAAGGGGACCCGGGAGAAATGAAGGTGCGCCTCTTAGCCATCTCTTCTTGCTGAGGCGGCAGTTGAGGCCGGAAACGCAGTTTGTCGCGTACTACGTGAAGGACGGCAAAATCGTTGCAGTGTCCAGGTCAGTGACTCGCGTAGACGCACCTGACACAGACCCCATGCTGATGGTGTGTTTGTGCAGCATGCAAAAAGATCCAGTGGTCAGCAAGGCATCGGAACTGCTCAGGTTGGGGTTGATGCCAACGCCGGCGGAAATCAAGGCTGGGAAGGTGAGTTGAGTCATGGAGCGAGAGGTCATGGCTGACGGCGTGCTTGAAGGACCTGCTATCGGTTGACGTGTCGACGGTGGGCGCGAGAAAAGTCGTGGGGTAGATTTGGAGGGGCCGTCGACTTGCGAGAAACGCACCTATGGCCGAAGAGATGAACTGTTGTACACCAGGAGTAAAGTAGGAGCACTTGTAGGAATTGTACTTGTACGCTGACGAACATGTCCGAGGCGCGTTCGTGACGCGGCATTGTGAAAGTCACGCCACATGCATCGCGCCTGCACCTTGCCTCTCGCGTCGACTCGGACAAGTACTCGCAAATTGATGGCCACTTCTGCTTCCTCCTCCAAGCCCACGTCTTCCGTCTGGAAGGGAAAGGCCAAGGCGACAGAGGCAGACTACGACGACCTCAACCCTGTCATCACCTACCGCCACCTCCTGTCCCACAACCTCGGCGTCAAGGATCCGCTGCGCGTCGTCGCCCTGTGCGATAGCGATGCATTTTATGCCGCATGCGAGCAGGTCAGGCTCGGCATTGACCCCGCGCTCCCGCTTGTCGTCCAACAATGGGACTCCCTCATCGCCGTGAACTACCCCGCGCGCAAATTTGGCATCTCGCGCATGGCCAAGATCAAGGACGCGCGGAAGCTCTGTCCGGAGCTGGTCGTCGTGCATGTTGCGACGTACAGGGAGGGCGAGAAGGAGCCCGGCTACTGGGAGAACCCGGACACGCTCACACACAAGGTGCGCTATGCCCGTCGGTGCGCGAAGTCCAACTCACCATATCGCACGCACCAGGTCTCCCTCGACCACTATAGGCGGGAAAGCATGAAGATCATACAGATGTTCAAAGACGGCTTGCCAACAGGCGAGATTGGTACGACATCCCTTGTGTGGTGCGCGTCTTGTGTGCTTGTGCTCAACGCTTGCGATAAGAGAAGGCATCCATCGACGAGGCGTTCATCGACTTTACGCGGCCCGTCCGCGAGGCGATCCTCGCGCGCCATCCACACCTTGCGCAAGTGCCCCCCGACGCGCCCAGTGGCGCCGACAGTCCCCTCCCGCCACCACCGCCAATATTGTGGTCCAAACTGGGCACGGTCATTCCTGTGAGGCCCCCGCCCGCGGAGGACCAGCCTGTGGCGGATGCGCAGGCCGCCGAGGGAGGGGCCGTGGAGGAAGACGACGGGAGCACGACCTGGCACGATGTCGCCCTGTCTATCGCCGCCGAACTCATGGATAAGATACGGGACGACATCCGGACGAAGCTAGGGTACACCACGTCTGCGGTAGGCCGCTCGCATCACCGCAGCCTGTCAGTCGTTGATGAGTGGGTGTTCTTGATGTGATCCTTGCAGGGCATCGCGAGAAACAAATTCTTGGCGAAGGTGGGCTCGATTGTTCAGAAGGATGCGTGGGGTGTTACTCAGTCGATTTTACAGCTGACAGCGTCGTACAAGAAACCCAACAGTCAGGTTGGTGATATCCTTTGATCCGTTCTAGCATGGGTTCGACGGTGGGCCGCGTTTTGTGCAGAGCATCCTTCGCAATGCCGCCATACCCGCATACCTCAGACCCATGGCGTTCCAAAAGGTCCGCTTGTAACTATTCAGAACCGTCGAGTCTGATGTCTCAACCGCTGCCTGCAATTTTTAGATCAGATTCTTGGGCGGGAAACTGGGTAAAGCGTTCGCTGAGCAGTACGACGTGTCTACCGTCGGCGATCTGCTGTAAGACATCTTGTCAAAACAATCTCTGCAATGACTGAAATCTTTGATGCGCAGCCCGATCAGCCTCGGTCAGTGTCTGTGATGGTCGATGGTTGTGACGCCGGCATTATACTGATGCCCTAGCAGACGAGATGCAGCGCAAGTTTGGCGAGAACTCGATCTGGGTGTACGAGATCCTGCGGTGCGTTCGTCTCCGAGACTCCTCGTACAGCGGCTCATGCAGCGCACGATGCAGAGGGATTGACCGCTCCGAAGGTCTGTCCTATCTTGAGATCTCCCGTTGACTGCCGCGTCGCTGACGGCGGGCGAATAGTCAAGGAGAAGCCTGTGGTCACCAAGAGCATGCTCGCGTCCAAGAACCTCCCGCAGCCCATCACACAGGCTGCCCAAGGACACCACTGGATCCGCGTCCTCGCAGCCGAACTCGCACTCCGTCTCAACGAGGCGCGCGACGCAGACGCAGGGCTCTGGCCCAAATCTCTCGTGCTGCACATCCGACACGGTCAGCTCCCTCATCTCGTCCTGCGAAATAGCATTGACCCGTGCACAGGGTACGACGCGTCCCGCTCGAAGCAGGCCGCGTTCCCGTTCGCGCGCAGCGTAACCGTCGACCTGATCGCCGCTGCGGGCGACAGGCTGTGGAGCGAGCTGCTCGGCGGCGGCGTGGCGCCGCTGCGCATCACGAACGTCCAGCTGTCGTTCTCCGGGATCGAGGCGATGGAGGCGGGCCAGCGCAGCATCGAGGGCTTCTTCGGCGCCGGCGCGCAGCCGAGCCCGGCGAAGCGGAAGCGCAGTGCAGACGGCGGGCGCGGAGGCGGGAGGCGCAGGACGAGCGCGAGCAGTGTGGAGGCGCCGCGCGCGCCGGAGACGGCGTTTGTGTGTGCGCGGTGCAAGAAGCGGATCGTGCTGCCCGACGCGGTGGCGGACGTGGATGTGGATGGCGCGCGGAGGGCGGCGGAGGCGCTGCGGGTCGAGCACGCCGATTTCCACCTCGCGCAGGACCTTGCACGAGAGGGAGATGGGGGCGGCGCCCCGAAGTCCATTCGTGCTTCTGATAGGGATGCACCGAAGATTCAGAAGGGTGCGGGTGCGGGAAAGAAGGGCGGATCTGCGGACGAGCAGGGAATTGCACGGTTCTTTGTGAAAAAGTTGTAAGGCCTCCTGGTGGCTGTGGATGTGAGTGTCTGTTGCAACCGTGATCACGTTAACTGTATCTGTTAGATGAGATTTCGCCCGGCTGTCGATTGAATCAATGCCCCACGGCATGTCGGGGTCCCAATTACATACTTGCATTGACCATGATTTGCCGTTGATGCGTGTCGCAACGGCCGAGCGAGCTCAGAGCCGAGATGAGTTCTCGACTTCTCATTGACATGCAATGGCAATGGCGGATTTCATGGTGTTTGCTGTGGAATAAACAAGCACAGTGACGGTAGCATGTGAGATGGCTGTACTTGTTGACTGAGCGTTGGGAGGACAACGTCGGGAGAGTACGCGATGGAGCGGGGCACTGCTCGGGGCCGGCAATGCATACGGGGCAGCGATTTGACCGCTGATTGGTTCCGGCGGATCGGGCGCTGTCATGCAGGTAGTACTAAGGTGCCGCCTGCAGGGATGTCCCCGCCCGACGCTCTTGTCTCCTTCCTCCATCTCCAGGACCGGTTCCCTCCGTCTGCTCGGCCAGACACTTCCTCCCCAGGCGCAGGACGACCTACTTTGCGGTTCGTAGCAATTTGGCCAGTCTGTCCGGAACAGCCCTTCGGTCGTGCTCTTTCACCGTTGTATACCGTTCTTTGCATTCTTCCAGCCATGTCCTCCCAAGAGATGTTGATGAAGTACCCCGCCGGACATGCGTCCGCGCTCATCGTCAGTCGCTCTTTCTCTTCTGCACGCGTGCGTTCGTTTGAACTGCCCCCGCACAGGCCGTCGTGTTCTTCGCCGTGCTGTCCCTTGCGGCCATCGTTTTTGTGTTCCTGCGCTTCTCCTGGTTTTCAAGCCGAGCCATCTTCTTCAAGCGCGGCGCGAACACGTCCCGCGAAGGCCCCGTCCAGGAGCGCGCCTTCTTCCAGACACAGCTCGGCGCTTACACGGCTTCTCTGCTGTTCAGCAACTTCCTCGGCAGCATCGCGTTCATGTTCAACATACAGTGGATCAATCACGGCGGGGTCATGAAAGGTACTGCTCTTTCGCTCCTCTCCCGCCGACAGAATACAGCTTGACGTCATTTGTTAGACTCGCTATGCCTCTCACAAGGTGCGAAAAGCCCGGTTGCGAGGCTCGCCTGTATTCACACTAAATCTCTCGTGCAGGCATTCTGAGCCAGGTCAGTGACATTGCGAATGCGTACTTCGTTGGCACCATCGCCATCCATTCGTTCAACACGCTTGTGCTCCGCAATCGCTTGTCCGTGTGGGTATGCGGCAGCATCGTCGCGTTCGGATGGTTGCTGTCCATCATAGTCGGTATGACATACGCACATGTCTCACGAGGTGCATGACTAAAGAGGCATCTTCTAGGTGTCCTTCCGTCGGTAGCGGACGGTTCCTCCGGCCCCATCTACGGCTACAACGGGTTGTACTGCGGGATCTCAGAGGTGTATACCACCGCCCAAGTCATACTCCGCCTTGTCCCGGTACGTCATCCGCCGTAGAAATATCACGTGTGCGCTCAATTTCAATAGATCTGTCTTGCTGCGCTTGTGTCCGCGGTGTTCTACGTTTTGGTCTATCTCATTCTGCGCGGATCACTGGTCATTAACGATGGGGTCAAATTTAACCTTGACCACGAGGCCCGCAAGAGCGTTGTCGTTGCCAGCGGCGATTCCCTCGAATACCGCCATTTCATTGGTACGATCGTCCGGAGCATGCTGTGGTGCGTCCTTACATTTGTTTATGCGTCTTCGTCAAAGCTGAATCGGATGTTCTAGGTATCCCGTCGGTGAGTATGCCGTAGGTAGTCGAGGAATATGAGAACTAATTTGTTTGTAGCGTACGTTGGACTGCTGCTGTGGTCCATTGTAGTTCTGTTCATGCAGGTGTCGGGCGGGCAACTTCCTTTCGCGTTCAAGGTGTTCGCGAGCACTTGCTCTGCGATGCTCGGTGCGTAAGGCGTCCATCAATTTCTCTATTCGACTGATAATGTACCTGCTAGGACTGGCAAATGCGCTGATCATACTCAATACCCTCCGCATCTTGGCGCCGATGCTGCAGGGCCCTTCTGCGACGAAGCAGAAGGATGACGTGGAAAATTTCTATTCAGGTGCCAAGGCGAGGGCCTTCTCGTTCATGTTCGGCAATTCTCGCAATACCGTCTCGATCTCGGAGAAGACCCTTCCTCCTCTGCCGCCACCGAGTGCCGGGTCTCCACGGGGAATGCCGTTGACCGAGAACGGCATTCCCTCAGCCAAGTTGCCCACCACTCCCCCGAGTAAAGGGGCATTACGGGGCAAACATGCGCCGTCGAACTCGCGGACACCGTTGCTCCCACGTAACATCTCGCCTGTTTCTGAGCTGGAAGCTAAGCTTGCCCTTCCTGAATACACGCGGGATGTTGGTACGGTCCCCTTCAAGGCTAGTATGGGTCTGCCTGCGGCCCCCCGTCTTGAGCGGTCCGTTGTGGTGCGCGAGGACACCTTAGCATCTGATGAGTCCACTTTGAACGATGTCCCGCTGACGGCGGTAGACATCGGCACTACTGCCCCGACCATGTACGGCAGCCCATCGAGAGACTCCTTCATCAGTCTGTACGCCTCGCGTTCCCCCACGTCATCCTCACCCAACTCCGACCGGCTCCCACTCCCCGTGCCATGGCGCTCAGGCGCATCGCACCCCAGTCTTGCGTCTGTGAACACTGACATCACGCGCTTTCCCGCCTTTGCCTCACCCCTCCCCGACCGCGGCACGTCTCCTTCTCCACCCGGGCCCAGCGTGTCCTCCGTCAACCGCGTCATGCACCAGCATACTTCCGAGGACGACGTTGATCCCCCTGCCGCGTCTGCGCTCTCGCCCCCGTCCTGGGCCGCGCTCGTCGGGAACGCCGCGAAAGACCGGCGCTCACGCCCTTCTGCCGCACCCCGCACACGCCGCCGCTCGCACACGCTCAACGAATTTCCACCCGTCCCCCCTGCCCGTGTCCGTGCACCGCTACCTGTGTCGCCCAGGCCCGAGAGTGCGTTCCTGGACGGGCCCCGATCCCGCCCGTCTCCTCCTGTCATTGTGCGCGAGGGCCCAGCACGGATAGCAGTGCCGCACGAAGAGCCGCAGCGTGTGACGTCGCGGACGCCGATGGCGCGGCCGTACGACTACTTCTGAGCGTGTGTTCCATTGTTGCTGTGCCCGCATCTCTGTACTCCACCCGCTGTGACATTTGCTGTGCATCCCCTGCAGACTGGCGCTGCTTCTCGATGTTGGATGACGTTTTGCACTGACATGTTACGATATTGTATGCTATTAACTGTTCCATAGCTGTACTGGCATTCTATTTCGGATTCTTTGCAGTTGCTGTACGCTCGACGCTCCCTTCTTGCCTGCGCAGACGCCCATTGCACTTCCTTTCGCGTCTGCCGCTCCCGCCCCTGCGAGCATTCCCTTTAGGTGCGGTGCACCAAATAACTTATGTATTCTATTTATTTCGCGTCCTTGGAATCGGAAGGATTACCGCCAAGTGCGAGTCGAATTCTGCTGCTCTGTATTTGCCTGATCGTGGGATCTAGGAAGGAGCCGAGCAAAGACGTTGTATATCGACAGGGAAGCATCGACGTGCGGCTGTTCTGACTGAACCACCCGTCTGAACATGGCCACTACTGGACGAATAGACACAGTATGCTCCGACAGCATCGAAACAACACGATGCAAGACAGGACATACCGGTAATTGCATGGTTAATGGACTCCAGATGTCGAGACGTGTCATGACTGTGATACATCGGTAATCTGTATTCCTACTGCATCGACAGCGCGGCTACACTCAAATAGCCACCCATTTACCATGAGGCGCAATACGTAGAAATCCCGCTGTGCGGAGCGCACTCCCCACCTGTGGACAGATGAGCGCTCGCCAACAGCACGAGTCCAATAGATATGGACTGGACCTCTTGCCCCAACATCTGCTGGACGTCCACACTGATCATCATGCAGCTGTTCGTCGGTATTCGCAAGTATCAATGATGTGGTTATGTCGCGACTCGACGCACTGACAGCCCGCGAGAACAAGACAGTTTGGAGTATACCGCGCCTTGCGTTGGTAAAATTTGAAGAGACTGCGGTATAAAGGGACAAGCAGGCAGATGGATAGAAATACAACGAATTGGAAGGAAGAGTAGTGTAGAGCACAAATGGGGACGCATCCGACGCCACATCCGTCAGAGGGGGATTGTTTGGTGGTGTTTGGCTAGTGATCTATAACACTGCTTCCGTCGAAGCCAACTACTTGAACAGCCGGCTTCCTCCCAAAAAGTCCCGCTGTACCTTGCTCCCTTCACAGTCCCCAGGCGAACTAGGCATGTCGCGAGTGCGTATGGTGCTGAGATACGCGTATCGTCTCTCACATCTCCTCTGCAGGCACAGTTCTTGAGAGAGTATAAGCTGGTTGTTGTCGGCGGTGGTGGTACGTGGTTATCTCCTGGGAATGTCTCGAGCAACGGATGGAGATTTCCCCAGGTGTCGGAAAGTCCGCTTTGACGATTCAGTTCATCCAAAGCCATTTCGTCGACGAGTATGACCCTACCATTGAAGGTGAGTGATACATAGCATCTGGTGTCAGGAGGTATGCGACGAAGTTCCTGAGTATACCCTCATGGAACCACGCATTTCCCCTGAAGCGTTCATACGCTGCTGTGACACCATTGCGCTGTCTCAGTTGCCTCATAGCATTTCTAACGTGCCCCTACAGACTCTTATAGAAAACAGTGCGTGATTGATGATGAGGTCGCGCTGCTCGACGTGCTCGATACTGCCGGTCAAGAGGAATATGGGTATGTGGTGTCAGCTTTCTTCTACATACAATGTCTGACGCGTATGCATCGCAGGGCAATGCGCGAGCAGTACATGCGCACGGGAGAGGGTTTCTTGCTAGTCTACTCCATCACGTCGCGGAATTCATTTGAGGAAATCAGCACGTTCCACCAGCAGATTCTACGAGTCAAGGATCAGGACTCGTTCCCAGTCATTGTCGTTGCGAACAAGAGCGATCTGGAGTATGACGTCAGGTCGGCATGAACGGTGCGCATGGCTTTGATCTATACCGCCAAATTGACACTGACACTGCCACAACGCTTGTTCAGAGGGTCGTGACCTAGCGAAGCACTTCGGCTGCAAGTTCATCGAGACTCGGCAAAGCAACGGATCAACGTCGATGAGGCGTTCAGCAACCTCGTTCGTGAAATCAGGAAGTACAACAAGGTCTGTTTACTCGCATTATACAGCGTCAAGAGTCTAACCTCTTTGCAGGAACAACAGACCGGCCGTCCAGGCGTGCAGCCAAATGCGCCTTCCGGTCCTGGGGTGTACAACTCATCGAAAGACGGCGATGACGGCGCACCGGGTTGCTGCGGGAGCTGCGTTGTGGCATGATTGCACCATACATCTGCCTACTCGTACTGTCTCGTATCACCCGCATTCATCGGATCCCCTACGCTACGTACATTCCGTTATACGGCCCCTTCTGCGCCACCCGTCTCCGCGCACCGTGTCACCCCCACGCGGTCACTCTGCTTTGTACATGTATCCGCACACTTGTTTACCCTCTTCTATTCCCTTTCTAGTTTGGAGCCTCGACACCCACGCTCATTGCGCTCCTTGGTTGCAGTATACTTGGAATTTAGACAACTCTTATATCGGATTGGATGCCGCGAATATGGCGCTTGTTATTGTTCGCGGCTTCTCTTCTACGATTCTTCAACCTGCAACTTGGCTTGGGTCCACGCATATGGACTACAATAAGCGCCGTATGCACTGTTCTTTTCGACAATAGGGAGCCCGCAACTTCTTCCCACACTCTTTTAGCGACTCATCATCTCAAACCAGCTACATATAGCCAGTGAGTATTGATCTTGGTAGGACACTCTTCCCAAACATCGCAGCCATAGCCTTTGCTTGGTGTTGAGCTGTGTAGACAAGGCATTGACCACATTCTCCGCAGGATCTACTAGTCTATCATGACTTCATCGACTGATATGCCAATGGTCATCTCAAATGACTTCGTCGATCCACCACCCTCCCGAGACACCATCGAGAACTCCACATCCGCTGCCCACAAATCGTCTCTTTCCATCTGCGACCTTCCAGACGAGTTGCTCGTATACATCTTCAGACTCATCGAAAGATCGAGTCCTTACATGACCTGGTTCCAATTTGGGGAAGTTTGTCGTTACTGGCACGCCCTGTTGCGCTCCACGCCGATGCTCTGGACCAAAATTGACATCGCGAAGCCAGTCTCCTTCGTTTCCCTTTGCTTTGAGCGTTCACAGCAGCTGCCGGTGGAGATTTTCGCCAAGGGAGCGATTCAAGACGTCCACCACGTCATTGGTGTAGTCGCGGTTAATGTGGACCGCATTTTTAGCTTGTGTCTGGTGTTTGCACCGTCGGGTGACACGGCGATTTTGTCTCATCTGCGGTTTGTGATGCCCCGACTCGAACGCCTGTTCATCGACTCCGAAGACTTCACGGCCTCCCCCGTGCGATTTCGACCATATCCAGGTCAATTTCCGATCCTTCGCGATCTATCGTTGTGCCGATGTTTGGCCCCGTGGTCCTCCTTTATGCTCGGTTCCCTTGTCCGATTGCAGTTGGTGGCATCATATGACATCTTTTCGTATCATGTCCCAACGATGGATGTCTTCCTGGACATGATGCAGGCTTGCAGTACATCCCTGGAAACTCTGATAATATCGTTCGCTGGCCCAACAGATGCTTTTGTTCTTCCCAACCATTCCCATGCCGGTGCATTGCGCAAGGTGACACTACCTCGACTTCAGTATTTCTACCTCCAGAATAGACCAGTCGACACATCGCAAATTCTGAACCGCCTCATACTCCCTCCGACCACACGCATCGAGCTCTCATACTCCCTTCATCCAACCGTTCCTGAATCTGAATGGATCTCTGCCATCGTGCCTCGCCACATCACATCGTTGCCCGCTTTTTCGAAAGCCCGGGTGCTGAGTGTGGGCACATTCAATACCGGTGCTGTTCAGGTCCATACGTATATCGGTGATGTTGAGTTGCCTCCAATACTGTCTCTCGTGGTGCATCTGCACCGCGTGCGGACCTCTCTTCCTACACAGGCATTGTTCCAGGTCGCGAACATCTTCTCGGCGTCATCTGTCGAGGAACTCGATATAACTGAGTTGCGTGAAGAGGATTCTGACACGTGGAAGTCGGTGCTCGGCCATTTCCCCAATGTCCAATTCCTTGACGTCGAGTTCCTCCCCGGCTGCACAGAGGGTGTCCAACCGCTATTTAACGCTCTACGTGAGTCGTCGACGGAGTCGTTAACGCCGACGTTATGCCCAAGTTTGAAGGATCTTTCCATACAAGGAGGTGCATATTCCGAGGAGACGACGGAGGCAATGTTGTCGAGCCTTGCCGTCCGTGCATCGCAGGGGTCGCGGTTGGAATGCTTGTCCTTCTGTAAGCCTGAGGTGTATCATCACGGTGATGAGCACAGAGATCAGGACGAAGCCACTCCGTGGATGGCTGAGGAGGTTTTGCAACAAATCGACTTGTTGGTAGGTGACGTCTACGTTCTTCCAAGTAGGCGTCACGGTTCCGAGTCTGAGTCTGAAGATGATTAGGCTGACGTCAATGTGAGTGTCCTGCCCCATCCAATACTCAACGTTGGCATCTGACATTCTTCGCCTCAGGCATCTCAAATCCATAACGCGCTCCAGGGGTGGCGAATGTTTGTCATTCAATGGAACAACTTGGATTACCTGTTCCTCGCGGCCCATCACGCGCACCAGAATTACTCCGTCAGTTTCATGCGCAAATATTTGTTCATTATAGATTCTTTCCTCCTCACCAACGGCTCCCTGCGCGTCTCGACTGCCCAACATACATGCTCTGATGTTTCCCACAGAGTATACTTGACGCCTATGTATCCTGCAGGTCGGGTCTCTTTATCCACTTCGAGTCGAGTCGGCATCATGCATTGTATCGTTCCTGGGAAAAGGATTCACGCATTCCGGTGGGAGCACTTGGCGTCTCCTTCACTTCGTCGACGTTTTGCCACCAGTGGTGTCTGCAACCATGAGTACTCTGCCTCCTTTTGATCGAGAGGACCTCATTAAGGCGGCCTTCGACGGTATGTCCGCCTTCCGGCCATAACCTTCACCTCGCTAGACTCTATTCGCGCTCACCCGCCTCTGGCTACCCTGGATCTCGCCATACATAGCAAGGGAGTATGCGTACTCACGACACTCCAACTTCCGTGTTGGTGCGGCCCTGCTCTCCATCGACGGCGAGTTGATCAAAGGCGCTAGCATTGATAATGCGTCCCATGGCAAGTGTCCTGAGGGGTATTGTTACACTAGTGCACTAATGACGGAATTGTAGGAGCCACAATATGCGCAGAACGCACTGCAATTGTCAAGGCTGTTGTACGTTCATGACTTCATCAATCCAAGACACCATCGTCAAACAATCGCAGAGTGAAGGCACGCGCAAGTTCGTCGCGCTCGCTGTCGTAAGGTGAGCACTTCACATTTTGTGTTTTTACCACTCGAGGCTGATCCATCGCTCCAGTGACGTCGCCAAGCCTATCTCGCCGTGCGGGCTCTGTCGCCAAGTGCTCCGCGAATTCTGCGCGCTCGACATGGCCGTGCTACTCGTCCCCGCCGACTACTACCAGAAGCAGCTGGCAGAAGAGAATAAAGATGGCGGTGTCCTGGAGATAACCATGGGAGAGCTATTACCGCACAGCTTCGGACCAGAGGATCTGGAGTTGCCAAGAGGTTTACAGGCATGAGGTCTATGTCAATAGGGTCGGTTGCATGGGCTTGACCATCGGTGTACTGCGCCGCATCATCTCAAAGGACTCAGCAGTACAATGTCGATCGAAGCGGAAGAAAACACGGATCGTATACTGCAGAATGTAAATAACGAGTACACAATGTTTTAGAAGTGAAACATGAATGTCTGCCGTCGAGCTTACTGGCCAACAATCACAGGCTTCGTCTTGCTCAAGTGCTGGATAGTCTGGTCCGACAACTGGAGATGCGCCTTGACAAGTTCAGGGGGAGTTAATGCGAGCCACTGACAGGCTATATCAGTAACCGGATTTGACACAAGCATTGTATTCTTACCTGATTAAGGCTGATATCTTGATAGACGTCTGTTGACCTTGCATTCAGGATTTGGAAAGTGAGCAATGCAGAGTAACTCACCGGTTTTGAGTATTTCAAGATAGTGCAAGGTCGTGTTTCCGACGTTTTCTATGTAGTGTCCTGCAGGATCTCTGACTCAATACATCACAGGCGTTGTGATGTATTGAGACTTACCATACGACGCGGGAACGTAGGCGATATCATTTCCCTAAAAATATTAACCGTTGGACACCAGTCATGACGACGCATGAACGTGAACACGCACTTGATAGTCCCATGTCCTGGCATTGCCATTTGCAGCATACTGCGTCATTCGGGCGTAACCCTCGCTGAAGATGTGGCAGTGAATAAATTCATAAGGACGATGAGACACGCCTTACATGAAATACGTCCACTCGTCTTGAGTAGGATGCCACTGCATGAAGCCAGGTGTTCTCAGTCAACTGCAGAATCGAGTCGCTAGAGAGGTAAGACGTACATGGAGCTCTCTCATTGCGCCGGGTTCCAGTGTGATCTCCGACACTGCCATAGTCTTGGACACAGTGAAGGTCGTCGAATCTGCGGTTTTAGCAGTTCCTCCTGAAAATTGCCTCGCAGCCATCTGAGAGAATGGGAATGAGTAGGGCTCCGAAGTATGACCTTGGGGGCTGGTAGGAGGTGACGCATCGTCTGGAGGTGGAGCTAACGAAAACATCTTAACAACATATCTAGCAGGTGAAGGCCGGTAACCGCGAATACAAACCACTAGGGAAAATGTACAGCTCTTGGCCTGGGATATGATCAAACGCCGATTGGCTCATTCCAAAATTCTTCGCGATGACTTCCTTGGGTACGTGAGCCAGCCAGTCCGTTAGCTAAACATACCAAAAACGTTAGGAGATTAGTGGTGATGAGAAGAGGGAGCAAACCAGAAAGGTCGAGCTCTCGTCATATGCGCCATTATCGAATACCTGTCGACTACGTCTGAGCACTGGCGGGGTTCGTTACTGCTGATGGGAACTCACCAGAAGAAATTCTGTGCCGTCCGGCGAGTCCGCGGTAGCTTGTAAGGAGTGAGGTTGGCCTGGCGGGAAATACCACAAATCACCCTTGTTCTGTTGACAAGGCTTTGAAGAAATGTATCCAGTTGATCAGATGGCAAACATACCACCGTTGCCACGTAGTTTTGGCCATCTGAAGTAACCGTCGATATTTGCGTAGAGCCCTGCAGCTGAGTTAGGTACTAGATGGGCATTAATGGATCAGTCCATGCACCTTTAAGACATATGCCCACTGCGTCCGCTGTATGAGCAAAAGACGTATAACCAGGGGCATAATCTATACCTCAGCAGTATTGTGCCAATGCAATTCACTGTGAGGCTCTCTGTGAATCCCCATCACCTAACAACACATGATCGCGTTACTAACCGTATGGCTCCAGCTTCTAAGCGCATGTCGACACCTGCCAATCCTAGTGACAAGTCAGTACACCGCATTGTCCCCATAGGGTTGACGCAGATCGTATTACCAGTGCTGATGGGCATTTCGTGGACTGAGAAACATGAGTCGTCAGAAATCACAAGACTTGATTGCGCGATTTACTATTCTGCTGTCGGGCCCATCCACCTGTCTGTAGACGGGTGTGGCTCAGGCCAAAAGGCCATTTCGCATTGGGGCTATTTGTTGGGTGGCTCAGCAATATGGTTTGTGGACGAATGTGCCACTTACATATTTCCATGGTCGGTGGTAGGAGGGGCCAGTAATGCACTATTCTCTAACTCCAAGGGAATGTTGTGGTACGTCAGCAGTTTGGAACCAAGAGAGCCCCGTATAGGTTCTGGGACAACGTCAGAGTCGGGGCCCCATTCGGGCATGTTGGGGTCATCGCTAGCGTAAGGAACTGTCGGAGAAGGTAAGGCAACCGAGGTCGAGGATGGAGAGATAACGGGAGCCGATGAGACCAGCGAAGACATCACGACAGAGCCGGCCACAGCTATGAGGAATCTAGAGAGACAGGGGATTTTGGGAGTCGACGTCTTGGCCATCTTGAAGAGAGCTGAGTAGATGGGAGGTTGGGCACTCGGGCTATATATACGTCCCCTGTTGTCAGCCATAGCATATCGGAACGGTCTGACAGACCCGAAACATAGGTAGAATGCCGCCGATTTGGATACCAACCCTTCTATTCGGCCAAAAGTTATCCACGTTGATGAACCGAACCCACCATATGCTAATATTCCAATCCGTTATGGGTACCAAAAGACAATAAGAGGCCGAAGACGGACAAAAATGGTTAACACCATACCGCAAGTCCTAGCTGAGGAAAGGCGGAAGCGAAGGCCTACGCGTAGGCACGACACTCCAACAGAAATCTTGAACAGATTATTTCCTCATGAGTGACGAAGCATTCTATTGTACAAACAAGATGATCAGCCAAATTTCAGGAATTTCTACCCCGTCGCCATCAGGCTAGTATCAAACGGGGCTGGTCCTAGACTCAGACGACGTGTAAGAACTGAGTACTGAATACTGCGCGACCAAACTCAATCAGTACACCCGCTTGACCACGTCTGTGTCCATGTCCAGTTTATAGTGCGCATTCAAGTTCCGAACTACTCAGAGTCATAGAAATGAAGACATACCTTTAACAATAGTGTGATATCCCGTCTCGATCCTTTCGATGTATTCTTGACTATGACCGTGCTGCCGAAGAGCCGCTCCTCCACGTCCTGCGCAGAAGGCCTCTGCTAGCACTATAGTCAAGCTTGAAGAGTACCGTCGGAGCCCGTCAATATCTGTGCAAACCGGAACCGACACAGATACCATTCCACCGGCATGCTACAACTGACATGTCCAGGCACAACGACGGCCGTCTAGGATGCATAAATGCAAGAGAGAGAACGGACACCAAAAACTCATCGCATTGACTCGATAGTTCAAGTTCAATACGCGACGCGCCTTTGCCGGCATCTGGCACGCCGGCAAGTCGCGCGACTGGCATCGGCCAAGTAATACAGCTACAGGGTGACCCAGAATCACAAGGCTGCTATAAACAATATTGACATTGAATTAGATAGTGGTACGGCACAGCACAGACTATATGTTTTCTAAAGCACGAAACCTAACTTGGGGCAACAACGGAACACACTATCCAGGAAAAGAAAAGCAAACATCCACGCCGCCAACGCAGCGTAGACTCGAGAGCATGGTACAGCAAGCAGAAGGGAGAGCAGAGAGCAGGTAAACAAGAGCAAAACAAGATCGACAAAGACATCCAACGCATATAACGTGCAAGGAATCAGCGTAGGGGCTTGAGCGAGAGCGAGACAGCGGGGAGTATGAGTACAAGAAAGCAATGACAGGATCAGACGAGAGCGAGAGGAGATAGCACAGAAGCATGGGTGGAGGATAGGCGAGAGCATTATGAGTTGGGCGCAGAGGAGCAGTCACAAGGGGGTTTTCAATTTCTTTTAGCGCGTGATGGACTCGTTGGGGGCATAGGCGGTGCGAGGTTCGAAAGCAGGAGGAGAAACATGATTGACGTTAGCCGGGGTATGCATATCGTTCAGGAGTGGCCCTTCGTTGAACGGCACTCGAGCGCGTCACTATTCACTCGCCAGACGAGCCCGAGGAACTCCTGCCACGCCCTTGGTCCTGAGCAGGCCCGCCGCTACGCGGAGGCATACCCTGCGCAAAGGTCTGCTGCTGAGGGAACATGGTGTGTGACGAAGGGCCCGCATTCCCGCTATCGATACGGCGCGCGACGACTCGGCCGCTGGGCTCGCGGACATGCTGGATACCGGGGCGAGGCGTCGGGACGCGGATCGGTGCGTTGCGAATATCGAGATCTTGAGCACTGGCGGCGCGAGACGAACGTGCGACAGGCGGAATAGCGGGAGCAGGTGAGGGGGCCTGGACCTGTGCAGGAGACAAGGCATGCTGGGCCCAGTTGAGCCGGGGCGGGACAGCGGAGGGCTGACCGAACTCAGGCTGGCCGAAGGGGCTCGGTGTAAACGAGGTCTGTCCGAACGCGTACTGGCTGAACGCCACTTGGCGTTGAGCGCGCTCGTGTGCGGACATGAGCATCAGCTGCGGCGGGGGCATCTGGGGCGCAGCGGGAGTGGCGACACGGGGCTGGCTCGGGCCGGGCGAGGAGCCTGTGGAGTACGGCGAGGATTGTGCACGTCGAGCGGCGCTGCGTGTGACCGTACCCGCAGACAGGCGTCCGTGCCCAACTATGTGGCCCTGGTTCCTCAACTCAGGATCAATATTGAGGTCCTCGGACGCTGTCTGCTCCAATGCAGAAGTAGAGGGCGGCTGGCTAGTGCCCGATCCTCCACCGGGGGATCCAGCACCGCCGCCCTCGTTGTCATCGCCCGAGCTGGACTCCTCCTGGCGAGCAGCCTCTTGGGCACGCCTGGCGAGCTCGGCTTTGGTGGGACGCTTATTGCGTTTGCGTATACGCTTGTTCCCTTCGCCCTCAGAATAATCGACTACCCAGTAGCTTCCCTTACCCGGCTCCGTGATAGGCTTGGTGACTTTGCGAAAGGTCTTATTGAGGGATAAGTTGTGCCGGATCGAGTTCTGCTCGAATGCGAATATTCCAGATCGGAACCATACATACTTCGCCGAAAAATAAGACGCACCTGCCATGCCTTGTCGTGTGAATTCTCCCTGAACCACTCGAACCGTCCCTCCAGAGCGGCGTAGATCTCCTGCAGCGTGAGCCGCTTCCTCGGACTGCCGTGTATCGCCAGCTTGATGAGGGTCGGATACGGATAGTTCGGCTTCTCCCCAGACGGGGGATCTGCGAGAGAGTACAGGCTGACCTCCTCCTCAGGGGAGAGGCCCAGCAGCTTGCGCAGACTCGGAGCTGCATCCGGAACGGCAGACGAGTCGGAGTGGCTCCCCCTCGTGGGCAAGTGGCTCCCAGCACCCTGTCGCGCGAGTGGCTCAGGAGATACGGCAAGCTCTGCGCGACCCTGCGCGCGCGGAAGACGCGTCTCGAGCTGGAGCTGGGGAGTGGCGGGAGGGAGGGGGACGGGAGGACCATCCGGACGCGTGAATGCGGACATGTCGACTGGGTGGGGAGTATTGAGCGATATGTTAAGAACATGTGGACCCTCGGTACCGGGATACGTGTGGGTGCGCGGACGATAGTAGGGCTCAGCCGAGCCCTGGTTAGGCACATTGTCATATCGGAGGTGCTCGAGGCCGACCCTGCGCTCGCCACTGGGGTCAAATGCGGGGTAATGCTCCTGGTTGAAGGCCAAGGCGGGATTCGCTGGCTGCTGGACGTGATATGGCTCCTGCATCTGCATGTTCTGACCGGTATACTGACTTCCATGATTGCTTGCGCCACTCGACACGCTCCTCTGGCTCCGGCCGCTCAAATAGCCACTCCGGTCGCTCGACTGACTATGCGCCGACCCCGTAGGGCTGCTTTCAGCACTATGACGCCTATCGGGTTCCTGCTAGCCAATCAGCTGCTGCCATGCACGATCAGATAAGCAAGGGCGTGGACCTACCAGCTGGAAGGGAGACTGGGTCGCCGACGGCGGTGGGCGGGTATGGTAGTCGAAAAAATCCGAAGAAAATTGTGAACCGGTCTGTGTTTGACCGAATTGCACGTTCTGGGAGGAATGGGAGGCAGCAGGAGGGATGTAAGGCGGGTCGTCGACAAATATTGTGGCGTCGTCGTTATGGGTTTGTTGAGCAGCGTTCAAGGCCGGGTTTTCGATGCCAAAGGTCACCCGAGGTGCCTGGAAAGCCAGGGTGGCTTGCTGAGCGCGCCGGGCGCGATGCGCAGCCCCGCCATCGCTTGAAGAGCCGGATTCCGAGGCTGGGCTACGACGGTGGTGCTGAGGTCCAGGGGAGTCGCCAGAGGTCTGCAGGGTAGTGTCACCGGCGGTGGGGAGCGCGAAGAGGCGCCCTGCCGAAGCATTGGTGTCCATCTATGGCAATTGGACCCACAAGCGAAAATAAGAATTAGTCAAATGCGTGAGAGTCAAAACCAGGTTGCCGCTCGGACGAGTTTGCCGTTTAGAGCGACGATATCAGGGGGTGTTAGGGTGCGAACAGCTTAGTTATCTGTGGGCGTACGTGGGTCCGTTCTTTGGGCGAGTGGCAGCGCGAGCAAGCGCCATGGCCTTCGTGTTCAGAGACACCAGCATGGGCCGTCGGAGGGGCGCTGAGGACGCCTCTCCGACTCTTGTACCTTGGAAAGCCGTCGCAAAGCAGGGTGCGGACCTGTCGCGGGACAGGATGCGTTTCGACTGGCACTCCGCTGGCCATTTCGGATTCGGTGACTGCCGGCACTCCTTTGTGCGGCAAGCCGTCCGTCACCTGCAATTTTCCTGAACAATCAGTTTCGCGGCGACACAATTCGGGAACAATGGAACAGGGCGATGAGCCCAAAGCTACACGCCGCAAACCGAGTCTGATGAGTGGCGACATTCGTACTCCCGAAATGGAAACTCCCGAGCCGATTTACTTCCGTTCTCTTTCAGACGCTCACTATGCATTGCATCAGTGCCTCAAAAAACAAATCCCCGAGACATAGACTCGTCTTGCTGCCTGCGTGAGTCTTCTGCAATTCGAAACAGAATCACGGCCAACCTACTCACTCGAAGCGCCGGCGCGGTACGCGTAAGTGGCTGAGGTGATTCTGCAATCACGTGTAGCACCGCTCTCTCTTGCATTTCTTCTGGCAGGCATGTATATAACTCATGCAGTACTCACTGGTTGAGTTGCAACGTCTTCCTTACACGCGCTTTTCAGGAACGAGGTATGTCAGTGTCCTTTCAAATGTTCCTGTTGACTCGCCCGAACCTTTTCACGACAACAACTCTTGAATGATCCCTGTCATCTTACCTCATTGACAGGGTTCTGTCGCCATGGTATGCTCCTGACTACTCCTGTACAGTGATATAATGTTGTTTTGATCGTTGAGGCAACTCGTTTTGTTCTCGCGTTGCAGGACCTGCGGCATCAGCCAAATGAGCAAATTGTTGTTCTGGCGGCGGATCGTGGTTATCGCTCCTGTACCACGCGTCAGATCTAACACAGCTGTCGCTATCTGCAATTGCACAGAGCCGTGCTATAGAACAATATTATGGCAAGGCCACGCATGGCTTTTTTTGGTGTACGTTTGGATTCAATCGCGAGCTACTTCCATTCATGTGTCATATACTGTCCAAGAAACATGCTCAACTAAACATGGGCCTAAGATTCAAACACTCCCGCGGCTGTGTCGAAGCAAGTGGGGGACCACACGACTGTCGCATTTCATCAGTTCATGAATTCTCGAATCTGGCAACGTAGTTGCGGACCTACCATACATCTGGTGTATCGCATGTACCGCTATGAGTCCTAAGGGATCTGCAGCGGAGCTCAGGCGTCCGTAGATGACTAGCTGCCACTATGGCCCGACATCGCGTTCCATATCTCGACCTCGCTCGGACTGCAAGGCTCGAACACATCTGGAGGGCGGATTTGCTGGCTGCTCGCCTTGCCCGTCCTACGATCAAGGTGGTCCTGGAACACCGATTCGACGAAGAACGCGAGGCGCACATCGCGGAGTGTGACACCCGGGCGTTTCGGACGTCCCGCACTCTTTCCGGGCGTGCTATCGGGCGGCAGCGGGGTCGCCGAGTGCGTATGTATGCGCATTGCGACTTCGCCTGAAGCACGCGTGAGAGTCGAGTGATGCTGCGTCACAAATAGTCTGGTCAACCTGCACGCGCTCAGAGTAAGGGCCCGCGCCCACCTTCTCGACCTCCTGAATAGATGCGACCTCGCATGAGAACGCGATGGCATGCTCGGGGGTCACGAATTCGAATTGCTTCACTAGTTCTGCAGGTCCTTCTGCTGACGGGGCGTCGGCAGGTGGTAGGGCGCGGCCAATGTA
This sequence comes from Amylocystis lapponica, assembly GCA_022376435.1. Lineage (NCBI taxonomy): Eukaryota > Fungi > Basidiomycota > Agaricomycetes > Polyporales > Postiaceae > Amylocystis > Amylocystis lapponica. Next base: position 23,809 of record JABYQE010000169.1, read on the forward strand.
CCATCCGCGGAAGTATAGGGAAGAGAGAAAGGTCGTAGCCTCTTCCTTCGTGAGGTGCGGGCAGGGGTATCGAGGCGCGGCGGGTAACGACGGAAGGCCTTCCGCCAGTGCAGGCAGCGTTTTCGGCGAGTGTGTGGTCGCATGAGCATTTGGTGAAGACATGGTTTGCAGACTCTGCACAGTAGGTTGGGTGGACTCTCTGGACGAAATATTCGACGTTCCTGTCGTACTATCGTCCGTGCTATGTTTCTCGGGCGGCTCTGAAGAGGATTCCACGCGTTCTCCAACACTGTCCTTCTGCGGCCCGAAGACGTGGGACACAGTTCGACATTGCGATCGCAAAGTGGACAATTGCAGCAGGTGTCGCGCTACGATACGCGTCGTGTTGAGCGGTGGACACGTATGAGGGAGAAAACAGCAGCGACGTCCGTGAACTACCAGATTGCGAGCGTACATTCGGTTCGGTGTTGTGACTCGGAATAGCAGAGGATGCATACAGCCCGTGGCGCTTCCGCAAGTCAGGCAAGCTGAGTCATTCAATAACGGTAAGTGCGGTACATGTACAAATCTCTCAGATCTGCTACAACGATTTATTCACTCTGTCGAATATCTCTTCCAAGAGGTACGGTCTTTCGTCCCAGAAGCTATCACTTATGATATCACAATGAAGGAGTTCCACCTTTGTCTTGACCTTGGGTGCCTTGCCTTTCTTCGTCACACTCAGAGACGATGAGAGAGCAGGCACAGAACTTGCAGTGTTCTCTGATGTGCCGAGGTCAGCTCCTTGAGATGCCTCTGGCAGTATCTGGCCAGGAGAAAACGACGTCAAGGATACAACGCTGAGACAACACGGTACCCACGCACCGGTTCTCGAACCAGGATGCTCCCTTTTCTGTACCGTAGCGATACCTCGTTATAATTGACGTTGAAACGGGAGAATAGTATCTCCTGTTTAGTACTGGAGACGGTACCCTGTAAGTATGTTGAGTGATCGTGAGATTCAAGCACTGTGGACTCCAAGCCTTACCTGCAGCGTCGCATGGGCCTGTGTTGTGGTCTCTCCGCCTTGGAGGACTAATGCCCAGAATACGGTGTTATACATATTGTTGATATGTGCTTTAGGCTATGAATCAGTTCGCCTCAACTGTAAAATGGAAGGTTCGTAGGGAATGCACTGACTGTCTGCCTGCCTCCAAGAGAAGTAATCCTTCACTTCCTTCTGTGAAGGGTAAAGTACGATGCGGCCATCAAAACACGGCGGATATTTGAGAGGGGTATCAGGAAGGTATTTCGCCCAATTGAAAATATACGAGGACGTGAACAAGGATGTGACGTTGGTCAGGATCTTCGATTGACGGCGATTATACAAGGTTGCGGACTTTCGGAATAGAAAGCTGTATATTCATCAGCTGCAGTTTCCCTCATTCAAATATGTGCCACTGACCTGAATTCGTCTGATTCTCCGAAAGCCAGAACGATGTCTCTGAATTCGATCATAACATCCCGGGCTGCGTGGTCCATGAGTTGCAGAGCGCGTTCGTCGTTCGGTTTAGCAAATTTGTGCTCTTCTGACAACCTGCATCAACTCAAATGCGTTATGTATTTATTCAAACATAGATCCGCAGACCTCACCGGTGGAAATGATGGCCATCAATCCGCAAGACCATGAAGGTACCGGGCAGGAGTAGGTCAGGCAGCTCAAAATTCTTGACATACTCATATCTCGAACCCGCCATTCTCCCTGGATTTCAAGGAATCAAACGCCTCCTATGAGCACTCTTGGGAGGGTCTGCAGCGGCGAGATGCTATGTATGTCGGAGCAAAGAGGGCACCATGCTAAATTGGAGAAATTGCCATAAGAGGGAAGGGGTGACTCGACGCCTCGCGGTGTCCAGCCCTAAGCTCTATCACTCTTCACACCATCACATACTCAGCACTCCGACGCATTCCGCCATCCTTGCTCTCCTACCATCACCATCACCGCCAGCAAAGAGCGAGGCAGAGACTACAACGTCGTACTCGATACTACCAGACAATGAGCACCACCACCTCCGCTCCGGTCTACCAAGAGTTCTGCCGGCGTCGCATTGGGCGAGCGTCGTCGCCCCCAACGTGGGCGTGCTACGAGCAGATCCCGTTCGACGACGACTACAGCGACAGCGGGTCTGAGGACAACTCGTGCTCCGAGGATGAGGAGGACTACGCCCGTGCCGCGCCCAGCGCAGAGTCCGACGGCGACCGTCCCGCCGCACCCGAGAGCGGGAAGCCTGCCGACGATGGCGACATGGAGATCGATGAGAGGGACGATGCCGTCTCCGCGCAGAAGATTGCGGACTTCAAGAAGGACATGAAGGGCAAACAGCGTGCTATTGAGCCTGAGCATGAGAGCCCCAAGAAGCAGCACCACAAGAAACGCCGCCAGCCGGTCTTCACCCTCCGCCCTATCCTGACCATACAGAAGAGTCAAGGATTCGTGTGGAACCAGGTGTGATCTTGTCGACCCCTGTACATGCCAATCTGATAGCTGAGTTTGATTGTTGTGTGTGCAGGACCTCTTCGTTCCACCGTACATCAAGGACCGATGTTCGTTTCTTGTCTTCTCTTCGCATCGCGCACGCTCATCTATGTTTGATTGTTTTGCGTGCGATCTCCGGCGGATGATACAGATGTCGCGTCGACTTCTCCGCCGAACGCGTCGGGATTCGTGTCCTCCTCGGTATCCTCCGCGAACTCTTCTATGATGGACTATGAAGTCGAGGTGGTTGAGATCCGAGTGAAGGAAGGGGAGCTGGACGATATCATCCCTTGAGCAGTAGTATACCAACCCGTTTCGTTTTCGTTCACTGTTCATCTTCGTTCTTATTCCTTGCTGTCAATTGCCACATAACTATCTCCTGTAGCCCCACGCACTTCCTGCTGTTCACTTTTCCCAACTCATTTCACGTCTACGCTACGCGTGCCGTTGGTCACTACTGTGCAGAGGACGAAACCTATTATACAGATACAATTGCAGATAACTCACAAGATTGCCTTAAGAAACTTCAGACTTGCTTCAGACTGTTGCCAGTAGCGCATCCTCAACCTCACGCATGCGCGCTGCTTCCTTCTCTCGCTCCCGTTCCTTCTCCTTGACAGCCTCGGCCTCCCTCGTTACCTTGTATGAGGGCGTCATGTATGGCTTGTAGTCCAGGTGCCGCTTTACGTAGAAGCACATATACGCCTGCGAATTCAGGCATGCTCCGAGACTAGAATGGGTCACCCTGCAACGGAAGGCATGGTCAGCACGTTGTAGTGGCGGCCGGCACAGGTGCAGCTCACTTGTCGTCATCGAAGCGGTACCACTTCCCGACGGGAGACGGAGGGACGGTGACGGTGAGACTGCGCAGTCAAGTAACGGAATGGAGAAGGCGAACGCACCTCGTCCTGGGAGCGCGAGAAACACGTGTAGTGCCCGTTGTCTATCTGACCCTCGTGGCACACGACGGAGAACAGGTCGTACTCGTACAACGCCTCGGGCCCCAGGTGCCTGTGTAATTGGCAATTGCAACGTGAACAATGTCAAGGGAAGGTGAGGCACCACTCACGCGAAAGACGCGGGACGTGCAGTGCCGGCCCCCTTCGATTCCTGCTCTTGCATGTCCATAACGAGCGTCGTGTATGGCGCCATGTTGATCGTCGCGGAGAATCGTACGGGAGCTTCGATCTTGCGTGCCGTAGATTTATCACTTGACTTGTGTTCGAATCGCTGATGGGAACTGCCATTCAATACACATTGTGAGATGGTGGTGCTAGGATCACCTTGAACTGGAAACTGAGGACCGGGGGAAGTTTGCGGATGCTCATCCGTTTACTTGCCTCCTGGGTAGGGTATCAGCTTCTCGGTCGCCGGAAGCAGATGCAAATAGCACGTACATGAGAAGCTTTCCCACATTTAGCGCAGCTGTATTCGTTAGGCCCTAACTTTTCTGGTTGGGTGAATCTGTTGCCACGGTCAGTGAGGGTATTCGACAAGCAATCCGGATGGGTGGTTGACTTACTTTCTAAGGCACGACGCCAGAGTCAGCTCCTGACCAGCCGCCTCTCCGCCCTTATCTTTGAGTTCTAGGCTGATGTCTAGCATCGGATCGGCGGCAGATGTCACTTGCCCACATCTTTCACATTTCACGTCGCTTTGCAGGATGCCTCCGAACGTCGAATGAACGATGCAAATGCAAGAAAAAATGGTAGAACCGCGCGAAGTCCCGTGTATTTGATTGAGCGCGGAAATGAAGAATTCATGCGCGTCGTGCTGGGCATAGCCAGACAGCTCCGCTGATGCACGCCATGTTGTCGCGAGGAAGCTGGTAGGTCCAAACGGTGCGGTATTCTCCGAGAATATCTACCAGAATTGTTCGATACGAAATCAAAACTGGAGCTAAATGATGAAGACGGACCTCCGTAAAGAGCTTGTCCATTTCACAGCAAGTGCAGTCTTTTGCCTTGCACAATTTATGGTTGTGTTTGTCGCTAAGAAACCAATTCCGAAGAAGGGTGTTCGCCAGAAACGACTGAAGTATAACATTCATGAAACAAGTCTGGCCGAGGTTCAGAAGCCCGCGCCGACCTGCGTGTTGAACAGAAGATGTCAATCAATCCTGTCATCTAATCGGCCGGCCCATTATCGCATTACCTTGACACGGAATGGCCACGGCTCCTTCGAGCGCCGCCACTTCTTTCTCTGTAGGAACCCATGTTACGAAGGGCTCACGACTCTTCTTGGCCACTGTGGAGACATATGTGAGTGTTTCGCTGGATGTAATGACGGAACGCACCTTGGAATGTGGTGGTCTTTTCTTCTGCGGCAATCGCAGCTGCAGAATATGCATGGCTCATACTGCTGTCATACACAAAATCGTCGCACTTGCTGCAAAAGACGGATCCTGTTTTGACATCGGCACCTGTGCGAAAGCGAGTTAGTGTGTATTACATCAACTCGACTGCAATCGTGGAAATTCCAATGGCTGTAATTATGTGCGCCGTGACCAGTCTCGAAGGAATCAAAACGCACAGAGATCATGCCCAGCCACCTGCAAATGCTGCTTGACATGCGCGTTGCGCCAGCACCCAGAATATGAGCAGGATAAGCACACAACAGGCCTAGACAGAACAAAATCGCATGTTCCACAGGTAGGAGATGAGATCTAGACTCTAAATGTTGTCATGGCGCTCTCACACATATTATGTGGAATATACCTTGCGACGTTTTGCAGGACGCGTTGCCTCCTGCCTACGTTGTATGTTCCAAGACAATACAGCTTTGTATTTCTTGATCAACTTCGTCTTTTCGCACGCATCCTGGAAGAGGAGGGCGATGTGAGGGCATCCAACGATGTCCGCATCTAGATTCATGGTAGCGTTCAATGGCCTATCGTGTGCCGTATTGAAAGGATTTCGCGGGGGGGGGGCACAAGAGAAAAATGTCAGCGGCCAACAAGCTGGGTTTTCTCTGTAAGATTTACTGGGACGGCGCTGCAATCGAGAAAGTGATTTGACAATGGCCGGGATGACGGCGGTAGCAATTCAAGGCTGATTCAAGCGCGACTTCGCCTTTGGCTGTTCGGACGCGAGGAAGATCACGTGCCTCAGGCTAGACACGCCTTATGCAATTAGGGCGTCTATCTCTTCTTGTTGGCACTCACTCAGTGCAGTGACTGCCTTGAACGGTGGGCCAGTTGGCGGACCGGTCAGGTCATACTTGTTTAAACCACGGATCTATTCGAATGATAGTTCTCTATTACTGGAGACACATCACGAGCTATACGGTGAGTAGGATCTCCGCAATCCGTGCTTAAGACTCAATGCACAATCCATGCAGCATGGTGTCAGGCACTGTTCAATCCTTCTTAAAATGCTCTACGGGTGGTATACTTCTGTCTGATACCGGCGATCATCTTCTCAACTCTGATGCGGAAGATGGTCATGAACATTGCATTTTCTGTCATGCTACAGCTGATCGTGGATTTCGTATCATCTGGGAGGTGAATTGATCGATATTGTAGCGGCAATGGTCCTAATTGACCTCAACCGGTATCGATGGAAGGACGATATATACAAAGTTTTCTACGATCACAGGCCCGCAACAGCTTGCCATTTGCAACTGATTCCCAAGCGGCATATAGGTGGGAAGACCAAGGTCATATCTCTGATGGCCAATGCCTGATGTTAATAGATAGTGTCAAGTTTATGAACAAAGATGATGTGACCATGGGTGCGTTTTCATGTCCGTCGTGCGCTGATTTCGCTGATCTCGGGTTGCAGTGAAGGAAATGGAGATATTGGGACACAGAATCTTAGACGACATGAACGTTCCTCGGACCCTGCATCGGTACGTGGTCCTCGAGCTTTTTGACATCTCCGCTCATTCCCCATACAGCCTTGGTTTCCACATTCCACCATTTACCTCAGTTACGCACCTGCATTTGCATGTGCAGGGGCTACCGTATCGTTCGTGGCCAGACAAGGTCAAATTTCCGGTTGCTCGAGGTAGAGGCGGCTTCGAAAAGGGCCTGAGTTGGTTTGTCGAAATTGACCAGGCTATACGTATACTAGAGAAGGGCTCCTACGTGGGTGTGCTCCCTTGCTAGATGGGTCACAACGGCATTCGCGCAGGTATTTCTTGCATCCATCGTATCTGTCAGGAGCACAAGCGCCAAGGGGGCTGACTCTTACGATCTGCTTTGTAAGATACGTCAACCCTTGATCTAATTGCAACAAATCTTGCATCCCCAAGTTCGCCGCTGCCTTGTGACATTGCTCTAGACGCTATGAATTCGGTGCAGTACGGAACACGTCTCTTCCGAAACTCTGACCGAAACTGACCATGTGCAAGGCGGCAACACGGACATGCCCATGTACACCGCCAGCTTCCTACAGAGTCGTACTCGGGTGCTAATAATATCTGTCTTCTTTCGCCAGCGTCAGACCTATTTATATATGATCTTGACGCCTTGACCTGTGCGCTTTCAGCTACCTGAAATTATTAGCAGGCTGAGTCGTTGATAGGCAGACGTTCCGACACCTGCTACCGCACACTTCCCAACGTCCGCATGAGATCGGTATGTCATCGAAACTATTTTGGTTTGACCTTGGACAGAATATTCATCAGTGGGCTGTGGCGGGACGCTCAAACATGGTACTTCATTATTGTCCTGCCGACAATCGGATCTTTCTTTAACCACTTGCGACGATGCCGTGGATCGCGACTTCGCCAGCTTCATGGGACGCCCCGGAAAACATCAACGCCGACATCGATGTCTTTCCGACTGCAATGGGCATATCTTCTGGACACCGGAATACATCAATGTGCGGCACCAAGCTAGGGAATACCTATTTCTGGTGGCCGATCACGCTCACGCGAGAGTGATCAGATGCACATCGCGAACTTCTTGGTATGGCATGGCACTACTATGTAGCGCGCCGTTACGACGACCCTAGACCAGCTGTAGACATTGCATCACCTTCGAGCATAGGTAAGTGAAGGAATGATTATTTGGGCTCCTGTTCATACCGCAGTATCCCATCAAAGCTTTGCGCTTACGTCTGCCATACAGGCTTTCGACGGCCCGAGGCCCTTCTAAGAATGGCGGTGTTTTTAATAGCCCCTCACTGGTGAGCGATCCTAGTGCGGATGCAGACGGCACCTCTGTCCAGGATGCTCCTATCGCATCGGTTCTGGTTGGAGCATCACGGCGCGTTCTTATTGCGAACTTCACGCGCTATAAGTACGCATCGTGTATGGTGTCATTACCTTTCTGCATTGGTATCAGAGCTTCTCTAGTCTTTTGTACAGAGCATGCGAGAGCCAGGGGTACCCGGGGACTGTTTGTAACATTCCTGTGGCTGCATTCAGTCTCAATGGGCCCCGGGTGTGTTCAGCTTCTCTTACGTGGCGATCCACTTGACCAGTGGGATCCAGGCTCGCCCCGAGTGCAGTATGAGTCGCATTTCTGGAGATATTTAAAGAATACCGATGCATACTTGTGCGCTCCGAGGGCTCACGCAACCAGGTTCAGCGCTCCGTCGAACCATCTGCTTTTGAGTTACCAGGTTTGTAAGCTGTGGCGATGTGTGGGCCCGAGCTCTTCTGACGAGACTGAGTAGAACTCTCGAGTCAGGCATGCCGACGTCCGATTGGGCAGTTCGTGCCTATCGATCCCTCGTCTCTCCGTCTCAATCACCTACTTCTTGGTGCGGGATGTTTCGGGTTACATAGCCCATTCACAGCGCTCGCATTTCTCGCTCTAGCAGCGCCTTTATTAAACTTTCGTGATACGTGGCCAGTGCATCACTCATATGCTAATCTGATCCAGCATTTCCCGCTACGCGAGAGGCGCACAAAAGGCGCAGCAGGGTTTCCGTCCATCTGACGGCTTGCTCCGTGTCGGAGGCAGCCAACTCACAGACTACAGTTTTTGGGCGCGCGATATTCTTGAACCAGTGCTACTCGCGTACAGCAGACGAGCGTCTATCAAGGATCTCATGGCCAGATATTCCCGCGGAGAAGTCATTGCTATTTTTGTACCTGCCCTTTCCTCGATTTGTTCAGGCAGGCTTGCAACATCTCGTGGACACCCGGTATGACCAGATTTGTCCACCCGCACGGTAACGAACCCTCTCGGAATGTCTCGGACGGTAGCGAGATGTGAAGGTTAACACCGAAGCTCATCGCGCAAGATCTGAGTACACCGTAGCGGCGGCCCGAGAACCAAAAGACGTGTTCCCGCCGAAGGTCAACTCAGTTCTTCCTATCGCTCAGTTGGCTTGACTTCTGGAAGTACAGATGAAGCACGCAGGAACCTCTTAGACGAGCCTCAAAGGAACGGTATCCTGGGAGAAGCGCAGAAAGCATGAAACGCCAGCTGCTCAATCACCGCAAGTCGTCTCATATTGACGTCTACAGGCTGTGGTTATACGGGATGGCCCTTGACTCGGAGTGTTCCTCGCTCTGCGGTCTTACGTCATCTGTTGCTTGTTCTCATGATCGTATGCTACCGATCCCAGAACACGGAGCCAGGGTCACGATCGAACCCACATCCTCCGACTTTCTCCTGGCCCTCGAAACCAGTCCCCCGGAACCTATGACCAACAACTCGTGGATCTATCCACGAACTCGTTTAGCGGTACGGGTATAAAGGTCTCTTCCACGCAGCAATTATGTCCAGGCAACACCTCTAATCCTCCATGAGCAAATTCCTCATCTCAGTTGTGTGCTCTGTTTTGCTGGCGAGCTTGGCGACAGCCGCCCCAGCGGGCAATGTGGCGAGTGTAGTCTCTGGGACAGTCGTTGCGTCTGCAGCGGAACCCGTCGAGACCGTCGCCCTTGCTTCGGACAACCCCAACTACGTGGAGTGGAATGCCACCGACGCTGCAGAGCCGGTTCCAATCCGCGGACCCCTTGGGGCGACCATCATGGCACAGACCAACACACCTATGGAGGTGCAGAATGCCGATCTCCTGGCGCCTCCCACTACCGATAATGGTCTCATGTGAGTAGCTGCCTCGATCACTTGGTCATGTGCTTGATGACCATTCGACTTTCGTTCTTCAGCCCGAATGTCAAATGGCCCTTCGGATTGAGCAAGAACCGCTTGCAGACAGGCGGTTGGGCGCGACAGCAGAACAGTACGTATGGAGCATTCTGTCGGCCACACATTCTGATTGTCCTGCAGTCAATGTGATGCCTATCGCTACCTGTACGTCCGCTCTCTGTGCCCCACCTTACGCTCTCTCACTCTGGCCTCAGCGATGGCTGGTGTCGACATGCGTCTTGAAGCCGGCGCAATTCGGTATGTTTTCCCCTTACTTCACGCAGTTCTGATACATATATACATGCGCTATGCAGCGAGCTTCACTGGCACAAGACCTCAGAGGTTAGTCCCTTTCAAACCTTGCTCGTCACGGATCATTGACGCGGAACTTACAGTGGGCCTACGTCTTGAGTGTATGTCTCATGTGTCACGCACCGTGCGTCGAGGCTTAATGTGAATTGCAGGGTCATGTCCAAGTTTCGGCTGTCGATCAGAATGGGAAGAACTTCCTCGGGACTGTTGTGCGTAAATACAGCTACTCTTCACCAGAGGCTCAGATCCTCACCACGAAGATATCCATAGGGACCCGGCGACCTCTGGTACTTCCCTCCAGGAATTCCTCACAGTCTCCAAGGGACCAACCAGACCGAGGGTGGCTGCGAGTTTCTACTAGTACGTCGTGTCATTTGATCGTGGCCACAACCTACCTCACTACGCAGTAGATCTTCGACAACGGTGATTTCAGCGAAGACTCCACCTTTTTGGTGCGTAGTCAAGTAGCGTGCTTGCAGACGTACTGACACTCCCGTAGTTGACGGACTGGCTGTCGCATGTTCCGAAGGAAGTTCTGGCTAAGAACTTCCAAACAAGCATGTCGGCGTTCGATCATATTCCTGGGGAGGAACTTTATATATTCCCCGGTGGTACGTGCCGATGATCAGATGTTGTAAGCTTTCTTGCCTGACTAATATATGTGTCAAGCTCCGCCTGCTCCCAATGCGCCTGCCCCAGAGGATCCCCAAGGGCAAGTACCTCAGACGATGACGTATCTTCTCTCTCAGATGCCCGCAACACCACTTGGAGGCGGTACGATCAAGATTGTGGATTCGACCAATTTCCCGATCTCGACCACGATCGGGCTGGCGGAAGTTACTGTGGAACCGGGAGGCATGAGGTTCGTCTGTCATTATGTCATCTTGAAATGCCGCTCTGACATCGAAATGACAGGGAGCTGCACGTATGTCTTTTGAGTTCAATCCTGCTCTTTCTGGTTCTCAATGTGGAAGCAGTGGCACCCGACTCAGGATGAATGGACCTACTACATGTGAGCCTTTCTGTTTACAAGTAAACCCCACATATTCTCAATGGTCTTTCCAGCTCTGGCAGTGGCCGAGTGACTGTCTACGCATCGAGTGGTCTGGCGAACACGTACAATTACCAGGTAAGCATCTCGGTTGTGTGATATCGTTCTGATTGACTCACTTTATGAAAGGCTGGGGATATTGGCTTCGTTCCTGCTACGTATGGTGAGCTCACATGTCATTACATGTGTCGCAGCGAGAACTGACTTCTGCTCCATCAGGTCACTACGTCGAGAACACTGGCAACGACACTCTCCATTTCCTCGAGATTTTCAACACCGGTGTGTAGAATGGTCTACTCACTGCCGAACCTACCGGCTAACACGCGATACGCAATACAGATCGCGTTCAAGATATCAGCTTGACTCAGGCAAGAACTTGATCCTCAATGTGCTCCCGGTCGTCGTACTAATGATATGGCATCTTTAGTGGCTTGCCTTGACGCCTCCGGAGCTGGTCAAAGAACACCTGCAGTTGTCCGACGAGGTAATTGCTGGGCTGAACAAGACCAAGCAATTCGTTGTCGGGCCTCGCTGAGGGTTGTTGCGAGCGCCATTTGTCGACTTCCCTCTCCCGGCTCCAGGGTTCTTGCCCATATTCGTTGGACAACTTAGATATCTATCTAGCTGACTATGCTATCTCACGGATATTTGTGTAAAGGGAATGAATTGATTCAATGCGCGTACAAAGTAATATCAACACATTGATCGCGATGGATCAGAATACAATGACGTTATAAGTCAGTCCGACAACGAGAAAATACCAGTCGCGAAATTCCTAGTGACTACAAGCATGCATCCCGAGGAGTCGAATGATCTTCGGGGAGAGGGATTGGCATAGCCGAGGATGAATGAATATACAGACTCATGGGAGATGGATAGAACTGATTCTCCGCAACTTGGCCGCCACGCCAAAATTCGGGCAGTCGGCGACGCATCCGAGCTTCGACTCCATGATCGACCGGCGTAGCGTCACTGCGGCTCCGCCCACGCTGGTGAATGAGAGGAGCACTATTCGCCACCCCTGCAGGCCTATGCGTCGTGGTGAAAGGCGTGCCAAGAGAACCCTGTCTGTGCCTAATGTACATGGGCTGCAAAAGGGAGGGACCGGCCTCGTAGCCAACCTGCGCTGGGAAAAGCGTCCCGTCACCCATCCCAGTGCGAGAGCCATGAGTGCCTGCTGAGAATGATGGGTACAGGAGTGCGACTGGGCTGGAGCCCATCGACGGCGAGCCTCCGGGGACCTCCAAGGTATGAAATCTCGTCGAACTGGTCAAGGGGATAGCATAGATTCATCAAATAGACTGGGAACCTGCGAAAAAGACGGAATCTCCGAGGATAGCTCAGTCCACGAAGACGAAAACCCCGAGAGATCATCGCTAGAAGTCACGTTCGTCAGTCGCATACTCTTGTTTGTGAACAACACACGAACCTCTCTAAGGTTGTACGGCTGATATGATCGTCGTGCCGTCTGACGTTCTGGATATCGTTGTCTACAACCGAGATTCTACCTCCGTTGGACTCGACCGGTAGGACGTCGAATAGCCTCGCGTGAAGCGCCAGAGAACCCTCGGACAAGACTCTCCGCTCCCTCGCTTCTGTTGCTCCCACACCGTGGCCATCGTTCCGAGTGAAATCAGGGCCGACGTCACCTGCGGTCGTCGAGTGATCGTGGGTACGCCGGCTCGGATTTGCACTTGGAAGATAGCCAGCCATTCCGTCGGCACAGCTTATGATCTCGTTTGCTTGCTGATCCCCCCCGACTTGCACGCCGACGGTACGGTACCGTACAGGTGCAGAATCGGTGCTGTTCTGATTCACACTGTCGACTTCCTGTGTAACCGGGGTGGAATGTAACGGCTCCCGAAGTGTGATACCGGAGAGTGGATCAGGGGGCGATTGGCTCTCCACCTCACGGTACGTTTGCACGTATTCGGCACCGGTTCTATGTTCAGGCTGGCCGGAGATGGACAAGTCTTCAGGGAGAATTGGTGAGACCGCGGAATCTCTCCAAGTAGTCTGAGCCAACGCGTGATACGTGCGTATGGGAGACAGCGCGACATCTCTGCGATTGTGGGCTGGACGCAGCGGGTGATGGGGGAGTATCGGCGAGACTGCGGAATCTCTCCATCGGCTGGCTTCTCCGTCCTGAGGCATTAACTCTTGGAATCCACGATCGGGCGCTGAATGGGAATCTTCAACTGATGTAGCGTGAGAGGCGGAAGAAGGAACTGATTCCAACGCATGCGCACCTGTTTCTTCCACCGGGCCGTCGTTACCAGAAAAGTCATCAGCGACAAGCGGTATGGAACCTGCCAGTGCCTCCAGTGCCTCCAGCACCTCCAGATCATCGAAAGGCCATGTGTATGGATTTTCCTCATCGTCCTCGCCATGGACGCTGCTATCGCTCGAGGAATCTTCGTCCTCTTGATCCAGTTGGATGTAATCAGTGGCGTGCGCTGGGTCACCATTCACGTCGTCGTCGCTTTCTCCGCCAGAGTCCATGTCAACATCCTCCTCGGGGATGGACTCCTGGACTGAAACAATATCGTCATCTTCTCCGGGGTTGTCATCATTCATGACAAGTGCTTCCGGGTCGACTTCCTCGCCTACGACGCTGGTTTCTTCCCCTACCTCAGTCTCATTGTAATTCCATTCGCTGAGTGCTTCTTCTTCCGAATCACTGTCCTCAGCTTCCACCTCTTGCAAATCGGGGACTGCGTCGTTCGGCGGAGGAGTTGAGGGCGCGACTGCCGGGAACGGCGGCGTGAAAACCTCCGGCAAAGGTGTCGCCGGCGTCCTGACCGTGTCGTAGAGGTCTCTCATGCGGCGAGAAACATCCAGCAAGTCCCTTCTGAGACTCGGATCGTCTGTAAGGCTACGAAGGGAATGTATGCAGTCAGGTGACAGCTCCGAAACAACATAGTAGAACACTCACTCCGCAACATTATCCTCGTCCAGCATCACGAAGGTGTACCAGCTCATTGATTGAGCAAGGACCAATCCAGACATTCGAGCGGGACGTGACCTGGGAAATCGCGCAGTGATTTCGGCAGCGAGGCGCTCCGGCTGCCATAGTTGGGGATTGTCCTGTGTGGCGTTCAGAATCGAACTGCGCTTCGACAGACATATAATCTTACTGTACTAATCCGCGGCCGAACACGTTCGGGGCGAGACGGGGTGCTTGATGCCCTAGCATGTCCGCGAGGACTGCGGGGAAACCAGGCCACGCTGGAGGTGGACAACGCGGGCGATAAATGGCGATCGAACGCGAAGTATCCACCAGGCATGTAGTAGAGTTGTGTTGACGTCGAAATCTGGGCCATCGCAGGTGTGGCGCGGGGTATATGTGTCTTCGATAAACCGATTCCAGCGAGATCTATGCCGACATGTCATGCTGAGACGTTCGTAGACAGCATTGAGGTATTAGGTCCTACCTGGATTGGTCTTTTCGGAGGTGGCGGAGGTGGTCGATCGGATCGCCGTGTGTTCACTCCGGTATCAGGACAGATGCGCGCACGACAATAGGGGAATTGGGGGAATCGGGGGGAGAGTGGTGAAGAGTGGGGGGTGGGGATGGAAAGAGGGACTTACTGTGTCTGCGATGGCATTGTGGGTCCATATATACGGGCACGCCACACTCCCTAGTAATCTGGCGCCTAGCAGATAGAAGGCTCCGTGCACAGCTAACAAGGGGATAGTTGCCTTTTCCGTGGCAGTGATGTCCTCGAGGCAACCGCGCAGAAAGAGAAGCCAACCATACCCAGTACGGCGACATGACTACGCTGGCTTTTTGAGGAAATGCCGCAGAGTTCCGGCCCAGAGAAGGACCTCGGAGGCTGAAGACTACAACGCGACCCATGCGCACGAAGTCGCAGCCGATGGTCTGCATCGACAGAGACCTGCCCTCACACCCCCATCTGCGACGGTATTGGACTGACCTCTGAGATCTAAGCATGCATCTAGAACGCTCCCCGAAATCCAAGCCCGTCACGGATACGATCCCATGATGCGTGAATCCGCTGAATGCCCAGAGACACGGAGTTCAGACCGGGATCAAGCACAAGACACCAGCTGATGCGACGATTCTGGAGAGAGACAGCAAGATGCGACGTTGGGTGGTCAGGGTCGGCGACTCATGGCCTCGAGGCAGTAATGAAAGGTAATGAATGGCGGTTCAGGGTCAGCCCGCGTATAATGAATTTGCTTCCGCGCGCCCTCGCGCCATGTTTTACTATCCAGATCCAGACTCCGGCCTCTTGTGGCGCAGGCTCAGCCTGGCTGTGACCTGTGGCGACCTGTGCGCAACGACCACTCCGCATCCACTCAACAAGACTACAATATCAACCCGAACTTCCTGACCGTTATGATTTATTTCCAGATGAGAATGTCAGCCGGAGTCGTGGCGACCGTTGAACATGGCAGGTTGCGTATGTCACGGTCGTCGTTCGGCCGTCGGAGACAAGTACCAGTGTCTCCGTTTCTCACTGGAATTAGGATTCAAACCAGCCACCAGCCCGTACACTACAGGCTGGCAGTCACCACTCGAATATCTACCGTCTGTCAGGCAACGGTCTGCGCTGCAACATCGGTATAAAATGCCTGGCACATTGTTCGCATCTCTTCACTTCCGACGCCCATCTCCTCAAGAGTATTCTGCGCCTCAAGTCAATCGTCCTCAGTCATGTTCAGCTTTCTTCGCAAACTCTGGTCTCGCATCGTCAGCTGCTTCGTCTCTGCGCCCAAGCCCGCGCCCAAGGCCGACCTCGAGCTCGGTATCGCTCTTATGATCCCTGCTATTGCATCGCCGACTTCCTCGCTCGTGCCGATGGCCCCCTCCGCCGTCATTCAATACCCGACCACCGTGCACGTTGCGGCACACAAGGAAGCCTGTAAGCATCAGAGCCTCTGCAGACATTCGAGCCTTCGTCATTGACACTGTCTGTTCTGCTAGATAACTACGGGTACGAACGGTCCCAAGTCAGCAGTTCTGCGGGCTTCTTCTCTCCCATCTCGTCTTAGTAAGTCATTTGCATTGCATCGACTGTATCCCATCTGACACTGCTGCCATATTGCCAGCTCTCGCTATCCGTCGCCATCTCCGATTCCAAAAGCCTATCATTCAGCTAGCAGTCCATCGTCCTTCGCGAAGCCATCATCGAAGTCTGATCTGCACGTCTATATCCCAGCAAGCTCTCCATACTTTTCAGCACGCCACTCGCCTAGTTCGACTTATTCCACTCTGAGCTGTTCTCCGAATCTGTCAGCCACCTCAACTGCTTCGACCTCTGTGCCTACTACGCCGGATATTGCATTTTCCTTGGACGGTATCCCGAACGAGCTTCCGTGTGTTATCAACCCCAGCGACGGCAAACCGACATGGACCTACTACGTACGGGACCCCGACCGCTTCAAAAACACCAAGTTTCGCAGCAAGGCACCTCCTTCAATGCAACTCAAGCCTACCGACGCTCCCATGGACAAGGCACTTCTTACCCCGGCAGCTCTGACTTTGGCTCACACCTCTCGAAGCTGACTGAGATCGTCCTGCCCTCGACTGGCACCACTGTGCCCTCCTTGCCTGTACACGATGCAACACGGTACATCTCCATCGCCGTCGCTACGAGTCTTCCGTCTACCGACCAGCGGCGGACGCGCAGGGTCAGCCTCCGAGTACTGGCGGTCAGATCTCGAACAGGGCCGCGGTGAGAATGCCAGCCGCGGCGGTAGAATGGCCCTCAACGGACGCTCTTCTTTCGCCTTCCACCCCTGCTGCTATACAGTCCGAGACGAAGGCGACACGCAGATCCAGCCAGCTCCGCCCGCACATCCTCCTGCAGTACGTCGTGCGCCGCCTTTCGAGTCCCACCTCGTGCTCCACGTCCACTCCTGCTCTCGTTGAAGGTCGCACAACGCAGCGCTTCTCTCTCCGCGGTCCCTGCGGCCGTCAACGTCTCGTGCTAGAGACCTCTCGCCCGTTCTGCCACGTTCCCGCTCAACGTGAGGAACAAGCCTCTGTCACCCTCATGCAAGAGAAGGAGTGCGCTGCAGACGTGAGGGCCGAGGAGGCGGACACGGCAGTGCTCCCCGACACGTGCACGCCCGAGTCTGAGACCAAGTCCGGGATCCACTACACCCGGCGACGCGCCAATCCGCATTTTATGCAAGCCCTTCGATCCCCGCCGCCTGCTGCTCGAGCAGTCCGACAGCGGCTGGTCACTTGCCGCGCTCAGCACTTCTTCTGACGAGGGCGATGATGAGTGGGAACATGCGGAGGCCCCTGCTGCGACAAAGGAGGAGGACGAGTGGAGGGAGGACGCGTCGAGCAGCTTGTCGCGGCAGATCGAGGACATCCTGCAGCTCCTTGACAGCCCGTGCCAGAGCCCGGTGCGGTATGCGCAGCCTCTCAGCACGGACGAGTGCGCATATGCCGACGACTCGCTCGTGCAAGGGGCGCAGGAGGAGGAAGGGGATGCTCACGGCAGCGCATTCACAATTGCCATCTAGGCTCCGAGTGTTTGTTAGGCGCTTTACCTGCGAATACATTCTCACAACGCGGCCCGCTGCCATCCGTTCCAAATCCTACTGCTCCACGTCGGCCCCGTGCATTGCGAACATCACAGCTCTATTCCCCCGTTCATTTTTCGCCCTTCTCCGCGTTTCCCTGCATGTTTCTCTCACCTAATTCGTGTCAGCTATTCGTTCGATCTATTGTTGTCACGCACATTCTCACCATACTGCTTCCATTACTATCGCACCTGTAGCCTTGTCCCATCGTAGTCCGTATCTGCAGCAATATATAGCACTGTCTTGATATGCATGGCTTGTGACGATGTTCGTGACAAGGGTCGTTCGGCTTGCGGCTGCGGCGTAGTCAGCTCCCACACACGCCGCCGGAGAAGATCGTGAGACGCATCTGTGCGCTGTGTGAAGCTTCCTGCGTCAGCAGCCATGTCAAGTACACCTGCATTCCAGACTCCCGCCGGACATACCCCGCCGTCCCGCGTCGAGCGTCTTTAGATCCACACGCGGAAGAACTGCCATGCCATGGGTCGCGACCGCTCCGAGCTGGAGATGTACCTGACGCATATGATAACGGAGCATACCCATTTGCCCTTCAAATTCGAGCTCTGTGTGAAGAACGGGTCCCTCTTGTGCGTCGATCTTGCCAATGCTCGCGCCGATGATGCACGGCCCGTCCGGAAACACAATAAGGCCTGTGAAGAACGCCATGATCGGGTCCTGAGTGCAGGTCGGTAGCCGCGAGGGTGTCAAGTTGCCAGTGAAAGCAGGTATGCGACACAAACCCGCTGGTTCGCTTGGTGCGAAGAGACATACTGTAAGTCTGCTGGAGCGATTCGCAGTGAGTGATCATGACATACCGTTTCTGAAGTATCCTTCGTGGAGCATACGTATTCTCACAAGGCAATCACCAGCTTTACTTGTTGCCGCTGAGACTAGAGATGAGCCTGCATGGCGAGCGCTGCAAGATAATGTGACCAGCACTTCGCGGTGGCGGAGACTCGGACGGTCTCACGTGATCCAGACGCGTCGCGCTTGACATTTGAATTCGACTGGACGATGACGATGACGTATGCGAGGATTTGCCTGTCCATGAAGTATCCAAAAAGCAGACAGAGAACACGGCCCATAAATGAGAATGAATACCTTACCATGTCGGATATGCGAACATTTCGACATTTCGCCTCCTCATGTGGACCACTCATGGTACCCGGCTCCTCATTCTCATCACGACTACGTCCCCGCGCATGATTAGGGATGAAGGTGCTCACCGGTTTGTACAATTGACACATAGCGAACAGTGGTTTTTGAAAAAAACGACGAATCGATTCGTTGTGTTCTTCAAAAATCACTGTTGCATCCGAGCACCTGAGCAGTCGTGATTGTACGACCGCGTGGGTGCCTGATTCATGATGCCCTCCACCAAGAGAACTATTTTGTCGGATGAGCAGAGTGTTGGTACGGCTTCGTTCGTGACAAAGAATATAAACGGCATCGTAAAGTGACTGAGGAAGTCTGGTAAAGATTCAGTCAGCGTTTCGTGTGCCCCCGATTCTTGCAATTCTTACCTTCCAGCCGGGAATAATGCATCCAGCCAAGTTCACGAATGCGGCTCCATGCGTGCCAGTGCCCGCGCATTGCAAGTGCGGAATGACTGTACCACTGCAAGGTGAGGATATTGGCCTCCATCTCAGGCTGTGGCATGGGCAGACGATGAATTGCTCTTGCGATCGGAGAATGGCATGTTTGCAGGAGTAAAGTGCTCCGGACAGACGGAGACCCACCATGGAAGACCCACCATGGGATCGGCGGGTAGCGCAAGTAACTGGGCCACAAAGGCAGCCCGGTCAAGCTGTATCAATGTTAGACAATACATGAACAGAATGGGAATGGAGTACGTACGTCTGTCCCGGCATCCGGGACGTCAGGTGTCAAAGCGCCATCTTCGAACAACTCCCCGTTGTAGGCGGGGAGGTCAAAGATGTCGAATGAGAGTGTTGCAGATCGAATGCAGATTGCCCGAGATCTGAGTAAGCCCTAGTCTGGATTGTCAGACAATGCCTACTCTCAGCAAAAATTTGAACACATACATACATGTGTCCCGGGAGCCGGGACTTCCGTTGAGAGAGAATGAGACCATGTAGATGAGGGAGGAGGTACGAAGGAATAAAACACGGAACTGTAGCCTGTCGCAAATTTTCAATGACGAGCCAAGAGAAAATTATGAATTGGGACTTACCTGTGGCATATGTAAACAAGATGGAAGACGCAGCTGTTATCTCCACAACAGAACTTGTGTTGAAGCGTTATTCTCGAAAAGATATCGGTAGCAAGACTCAAGAGACGGCCGATGGTAAGATTGGGGAAGGAGCTCCCATTGCTTCGGCGGGTATATATAATGGTCGACGGGACAAAGGAGACTCAAATCGGAGCGCGACAGAACAAAGTTCTCCCATAGCGTCGTCGTCGTGCATAAAGGGGAGCTTTGTTTTCGCTCTGGACTTGGTCCAAAACGTGGTGTCGACAAAGGCTTGGGAAGATCGATGAATGATGTATCGGAAGTAGCACTCATAGAGGCAGCCTAAGAACAGAACATCAACCCCGTACGATGCAGACTGAAAGTTGTTGTAGGTGACTTTCGGCCTGGAGTGCACGATAACGCGGAGGGGAGAACTCACTCATCATCGTGAGTTCGTTGCTCGATAGACAGATCATATTGACGCCCTGGCAAATCCAGTATGTAGAGACATCGTGGGCGTCGACAATGATCGTGTCGACTCCGCGCGCGCCATGTGTCCGAGGCGCGCCTTGCGGCTTCTTGAATCACGTGTCAGACAATCGACAAGTGTTGGTTTAACGCTGACAAGGTTGCTGATAGCATAGAGATACAACATACACATAAGAACACAAAGCATCCGTTTATGTGCAGAGAAAATGAAGGAAGACGCTACCACGAGAAGCGCACGGAGTCACAGACAGCATCATCCCCCGGGGATTCGAGAGCAGAGGGAGAGCCTGACGGGCCAGCCTTGAGGGCAACGACGCCGTCGTGCATCGGGTCGTACTTGTGAGGACAGACCAGATCTTCCGGGTGCTGCCTCCACTGGTTCGCCGCGTCCTCGAACCGCGGCCCCGCAATCGTTATCGTCCCGTCGGCCCTTACTAGTTCAGGCCAAAAGCGAGCAGCGTAATCCCTGCAGGTCTTCGTGCTCCTGAGATGACGCCCGAGGAGGTCGCCGCGTGTCCACGCTTCGCCACAATTCAAGCACCGGAAGCGGCCTGCCCAGTGCTCGTTGGTATGTCGGAGCCGGTCCTTGGACGAGCCGTAGTGCCTTGGGCAGCCACGGAAGAAACAGTAGTACCGTCCGCTGATGGGTGGTGCTCGGACGGTCGCGTCTTCCTCCGGCTGCTCGACGAGCCTCCGTCTTTTGTGCGGGACGCTCGTGTAAGCCTGCTCGGAAGTGTTGAGCTCGAAGCCCTCCAGAATATGGGTCAGTTCACACACCTGCGTGCGGCCATTATACTTCCGTTTCGCCGCAACCACATTTGATCTGTCCTCAGGCTCGGGGGACGGTTCGAAATCCTGGAGGTTCGGGTGGTCCTGTATAAAGAACAGTGAGCATCACACGACTAGTGCTCGGGATGGTGTTACCCACCATGCGCCGCATAACGGAGAAAAGAGCCTCTTGTGGCGGAGACTCGACGAAGTGGACTTCGCCCGCAAACCATCGGCCAGTCCTCTGGTTGATCAGGCGAAGCGCCGCGAGCGCCGGTGCCATGCCCCCAATTTCGGCCGCCTTCTCGTCCGTGATCACGCTTCTCGGGTTGCGAGCCAGCTTCAAGGACTGCTAAGCATCGCGCACGAAATCCGAAAGAAGGAACACACGCACCTCGCGTTGAAACAAATCGAGGACCGTTTCGAGTACCAGTCTGAAGGCCTCGCCAGAAACCTGTGGAACAGTAGTGGACGACATTGTGGCCAGCACAAGTTAATAGAATTAAAGAGATGGAAAGGGTTCGAAGTGTAGGAGCCAGACGAGAAGGGCTGGTTTATATACCTGCCCGACAATGTCCAAAGCGCAGATGAACGGATGAACCGGAGGCCAAAGTACCCGTCCATTGTTTGTGGTATCCTTGATCGGAGCTTTGTGGCGCAGCATTGACTTCAAAGGGAAGCCGTCAAAGCCGTTTGCATGCCGAGGGGCCACCGGGATATAGACAAGGGGTTGCGCGGAAAGGTGCGAGAGCCGGGTCTAGGCATCTCGTCCATGCCCCAAGTCCAGGAAGCTCGAGTGCTTGGAGTGTTGTGTATTCCCAGAATCAGCTTCAGAATTGCCGCACTCGACCACCATCACTGTATCCTAGGGCGTCTTGGGAGGACACGGAGGGTGAAGCGTGGTCGCTCTTGTCTTCGCTTTCGATGCCTAGCACGGTCCAATCTACAGGGCTCCGTGGACTATGCACGCGTGTGTTCCGAGGTAGTGCGTCCGCACGGTGTTGCAGATAGCCTGCCGGCCGTAGGCATCGCTTCAGATACGACACATGAGAATCAGCACATAAAGAAAAAGGAGTGGCGTACACTACGTCGACATGACACAACTGTCCAGAACTTTGTGGCCTTAGTTTCGAAGGGCTCCTCCCAGACACATTAATTTGCACGTTGCCCAGATGGGGTGTTGGTCTTGCTTTTGCACGGTGTCTCCATACAGGGCCATCTGAGTCGTACACACTACCTGAGTTGTTGTGCGGCCCTTTGAGATTCCCTCGCCTGCGACTCGGCACATCTGTGCCGTTCTTCGTACGTGGCATCCAGACCATAACAGGGTGTCCGTTGGTCTTCTGACAAGTGTACTCTGACTGCGTAAGGGCGGGTACGTGCAAAACTATAGGAGCCGACATCCAAGGACTTCGGCTATAAGAGGGGCGTGGAGGCATGGAGCTTGACTGGTATAACTTCGCGGGATATCACTTGGATCCCTGCACTCTGCTCGCGAGACTTCCCGGGAACGTCCAATGCATGAACGAATGGACATGATTCGCTAGACATTGCGAGGTCGGTCTCCAGTGCGCCGAAGGAAAAGAGCAAGCAAAGACACACCTCTGTCGTTCGGATGGCCCATACAAAGCATCCCGCGCCGTCTTGGAGGAGACTTCGGGATCCTCTGATGGGCAACCCACGAGATCGATGTCTCAAGTCACACATCAGTACTGTCCTTGTCGGATGACTGCTGAATGAATCCGTGAACATGGCGCAATGCGAGGAAAGTGGGAATACGAACTGACGAGCAGCTGCCATTCGGCAGCACAAAGGTGGAAGACATAGTCGTTACTTGGAAACATGTCGGAATTGGCCAGTCGTGTTCGGTCCAAGATGACATCGCTCGAGGAGAATGAGATGGTGGGGTGAAAGACTCACCGAGGGGCGCACTCTATTTATCCCACTGAAAAGCGATCAAGCAATATTGCTCCAAGTGGCGTATCGCACGCACAGGCCTTGAGGGGGGTTCATTGTTTGACCTGGACCAAAGGAAGTACACGCGCAGTGTATGAGGCTTTGAAGATGGTGGTGCTGACGATAACTCTATTGTTGCGCTTTGTCGCAAAGGGATCCGGGAAGTGTTGAACACTAAGGTCGATGCGTTGACCCGTTGAGACGGACTAAGTTATTCGGCGGAAAGAGAAACAATGAGGACCGGAACAAGACAGCAGACGACACACGGCGAGTGATTGAAAGCGCCTCCTACAAGACATCCGGCTGGTCGGTCAACCTTCCTCCTTCGTCCACGATGTCTTGAATTCGCAGTACTTGAGACCGGAGACGGAGTTCAAAGTAAAAACAAGAAAGATAGAGAGACGATGTTGCTCAATATGATCTCGTATTTACTCAAGTACTGGATGGATTGAGAGAGGAATACTGCCACTGCCAGTGGCACGCACGGCCAAGGAAATGTCTCACGTGATCCATGGCCACAACTTGAATGCACGCGAAGATCCACTCGTTCACATCGCACCGACATAACACAAAGCATTCAAGAAAGAAGCCAGAGGACCGCGATATGATACAAGGTGACAGCTAGCGATACAAGATCAATACAGATAAATACGTGGCGACACGGGATCAACAACAGAGTCAAGGTCTATGCTCCCAGAACTCCAGTGCAGCATTCGGATACGCCGCCCCGCGCCACTCGAGGTACTTGGCACGCAGCGGGTTTCCCTCCTCCTTGGAACGCAGCTTCTCCAGCCCAGGAAGAACGGTGAAGTAAGAATGGGGCGGCGGGTGGGCAAACAGGTTCAAGGCGAAGCTACTATCCGCGTTCACCAATCGTGGCTCCATACGTACCTGTGCGTCACAAGCACCTGCCTTCTTCAAGTGGTTCCCTAGCAGATTGGGACGGCCGTACCACTTGTTGCACCGCGGGCACCGGAAGCGCTTTGGGAAGTGGGTGTCTAGATGGCGCATGGCATCGCGACCTATGGTCGGTGATTAGCTCGCTGCACCCTGTACAGGTGTTTCTTCGCAGCCCTCTCCTTGTCCTGAACAAGGTGAGCGTCACGTGCGTGTTCGGAGTCCTTCATCCGCTGAAGGGATTCTTCCGAGTAGCAATATAGATAGGACTTCCGTAGTTCAGATTGGTCCTCGGGTACCACGGCCACGGCCGCGTCGTCAAAGAGAAACCTTGGGCCCACTGGCGCGAAGAGTCCTCTCCCGTTGAGTGCATTGACCTACACACATCGCGTGAGCAGAATCGACATTGAACACGACAGGCACTCACTCCATCGCCTGACAACATGCTCTGGGAACCCGTTCTCAAGATACGACGGAACGGATTCAGGCTGGATAGTGTTCCTGCTTCGCTCGACGTTGGCATGAATTCGTCGAGGAAGAGCTGCACCGGCATGGCGCCCAGTACAGCAGGCAATACCTCCTTCGACGCTTGAGATAGTGTTGGCGAAGGCCTTCTTGATCGCGTATGAACCGAAATGCGTGGGCTCTGTCCTCGTTCTTCGGCGTCGGGACGTTGAAGGGTACATTCCTCGATTGGCGATGTACGCCAACGACGGAGTCGGACGAGGCACTGGTAAGTCGAACTTGTCTGTGCATGGCTTGTGTGGTAGCGTGTTGACACTAGATGGTTGCGCTTCAAGTCGCAAGGACTAGTCAAACCGGGCTTTATAGGACAAGGTGGTCAATGCGTGTGGCCGGCGCCCGTGACTGCTTGAACCACCGACTGGCCACAGTGGGTCGAATGAACTCTAGGTGCACCGTGCACCGTTCGGATACGCCGCCTGGTGCCACTCGAGGTACTTGGCATGCAGCGGGTGGCCCTCCTCCGGGGAACGCAGCTTCTCCAGCCCAGGAAGGACGGTGAAGTAAGGATGGGGCGGGTGAGCGAATAGGCTCAAGGCGAAGCTGCCATCCGCGTTCACCGAATGTGGCTCCCTGCGTGCCTGTGCGTCACAAGCATCTACCTTCTTGAGATGCTTCGCCAGCAAATCAGAACGGCCGTACCACCTGTCGCACCGCGGGCACCGGAAGCGCTTCGGGAAGTGCGTGTCTAGGTGGCGCATGGCATCGCGAACTTTGTCGGCGATGACCTCGCTGCACCCTATGTACAGACACCTGTGAGTCCCCGCAGCGTGCTTCTTCTGCGGCCTGTTCTCCTTGTCCTGAACAAGGATATTGTTATTGCATGATGTTGTCGAAAAGGAGAAAGCACGTACTTCTGTCACCTCTGCCTCGCGCTTCCTTTTCCTAGATGGCTCCGCCATCCCTGTAGTTCTCAGCATGTCGGCCATTCTGGACGGTCCCGCGACGGCTGTCTCCGCCGAGCGCGCTGGAACCGGTGCGATCGCCCAGCCGACCTCCGCCCCAACATCCCAGCTTCCCGCAAATGGGACCTCCGCTCCGGCCTGCAGAGTTCCCCCAAACTCATCCCAGGCCGGGAAACCTTGCCAGATTTCCGAAGGCCCCGCCGTCCCTGCAGCCGTCAACATGCCCGCCAGTCTGGAGGGCCCCGCGATAGCTGTCTCCATCGAGCGCGCTGGAACAGGTGCGACCTCCAAGCCTTCCGTAGATGGGACCTTTGCCTCGGCCTGCAGAACTTCCCAAAACTCATGCCAGGCCTGAGACTCTCGCCAGATCGCGTCATCGGCCTGCAAACTTGCCCAAACCTCCGCCCACACCTCTTCCCCGGCCTGCAAACTTGCCGAATCCTCCGCCTGCACCTCAATGTCCTCCTGCGCCTCCGCCTCTGCGTCTGCCCACGCAGTTGCAGAGAGGGTGGAGGCGGAGGCGGAGCCAGTGGGAGAGGCATAGGAGGAGACAGACCATGGTTGGATACATGGGACGAGGCGGTGGCAGCAGACGCGGAAGTGGAGGCGGCCGTGGATGCGGAAGCCGGCTCCACAGACTGCACGGTCTCCGTACCATGCTCTGCAGCGGCATCCTCTGCTGCAACTCGCAGGAGGACAGCGATGAACTCGGCGTCCAGCTCCTGCTGGGTAAGTGGTCGAGGTGAGCACGCCCTGGGGGTGACGGACAGGGTTGTAGTCATCTGGATCGACGTCAGACGATGACTCTTCTCAACAGGATTTGAGCACGTACACTTGTCCCGGGAACCGGGACTTCAAAGCTCTCGTCGTGTGGAGGACCTTGGAAAAGGTCGGCCGACGAGGCCACACTGGTGAGGAATATGGAGATTGGTTCGAAGAGAACATTGGGGGTGAAGTGTGTCAACGGGAATGTAGGGAATCGGGAGGGAAGAAGCTCTGTATTTATAGGCAACCCGATGGCCTGCAGACCTCGCAGATTTCAACGTGGAGTCACGATATTTTGAGAGGCATGCTGTCTATTTCCCATTTTGGTTTGGGCCAATCCCAGCGAAACGGCGAGAAGCCCATTGTGTGCCATCCTAAACGGGAATCCGGCCACAGGTGAGATGTCATTTCACGACGCACAAAGACATTCTTTGAAGGCAGGCACGCCTCGCGCCCGTGAAGCCGTACACGAGGCGCGACAGTTGCTATGGTGTCTTGACAAAGCGGACTCAGAAGCTCCAGACCAAAGGACGCCCAAGCGACTGGTAGACTGCTTGCTGGGTTCTAAGAATTCGGAGAAAGTTCCGGTGATAGCATGTTGCAATCCTGCGAGCTGCAACCAAATAAAATAAGCGAGCGAAGTAAATGCTTTCAAACACCACCGGAAAAGTTCATTGTCAAAGCGGGATCGGATGGCTCCGCGTGGTAGAAGATAGGCGCCACAGAATTGAACCCTTATTCCGACGGTGATAAACTCGAAGGGTGGTGTGACAACCACAAAGGTGTCCCTTTCCAGGACGCCCAGCCCCTGATAGAAGCCAAAAGTGGGCCGAGAGACGATACTTCAACTTATCGCAAGAAAATACATGTCGCGAAAGTCCTATGTCGGAACCCCATTAGACCCTGTTGTACCAGCACAAAACACTAGATAAAGACCACAGCCGATGACAAACAGAGGGTCTGGGGGAAAATGAGACCCGCACCACGTCTGTTTAGCCACGGATACACCTGGTCTAGAGATGCTTACAGCGCAGCGCGCAGAGCGAGCACCAGAGCACCAGGCCTGTCATCGCATCCTCTACCCCTACTGGTATATAAGCCTAGAGACACTACACTACTCGTGAGGGGTCATATTCAAATCTTCGGTACATTTGGCAGACTGACGAACCTGATATTGCCGGAGGACAATCCAACCCGACTGAAGAGTTCTACCAGCATTGGTCATTCTATGAACATCTAATGCTAACGTCAAAGGCACTACATTGTTAAACTGCAAAGAAGACTGGTGCCCAACACCAAGATGCACGGAGTACTTACCGAAAGCAATCGCAGACAACCTGAAGGCAGCAGCCGAGATTCAGAGTGGAATTGCGTCTCGTGCGAGATACTGGAGTAGACTCATTGGAGACCAAACGGACATGTGTGAGGTACTAATATCATGATTCCATGCTTCATTTCTGTCTCGTCGCAGGATATAATGTGCCAGCGCATCGCCAGACCGAAGGGCCGCTGAGGTGTCGCTGGCAGATCTGGCAGATCCCGATGGGCCCGTACATCGGAGATCGCATCAGCACCAGCTGCTTCCGTCTCAACACCACGTTCTAACTTCTCAACAACGCCTGTTATGTGGATAACATATCGACGCGACTTCACGATTGGCTTCTTCACCCCTTCCTCGGAGTATCCAACAGATGAAGCGTCGTGGGCGTCCTTGGTCACGATATGAATAATGAGCCCCATTCATGCGACGTCGGTCCAAATCATGAGCGCATCTCAATTTGTGAAAGTGGTCAAGTCAGTCACCTCTTCATCCCTCCTCGGAGTCCTGACTATCATCGGAATTCCCTCGCTACTGTCGATCCTTCATGATAGTCGCCAAGTTGTATCTAACAGATACAACTTAATGGACATTCTCAGGCCTTCATCCTGACATGATAGTCCCCATTACTCACAACGTCGGTCCGAATCATGATGGTACCGCCCAAGCATCGCAGGTTGTGCATGTCAGGTCAGCCGTATGCATCTTCGTTCGCCTCACCACTCACCGGAATTAGGAATCAATACACTCGCCATTCCTGCTGCAGTCTCCACCCGAATGTTTGCCATCTGTCAGGCAGCGCTGTAATGGCAGTATAAAATCTCTGGAAAGTTGCTCAAACTTCTTCACTTCCGACGCCCATCTCCTCAAGAGTATTCTGCGCCTCAAGTCAATCGCCATCAGTCATGTTCAGCTTTCTTCGCAAAGTCTGGTCTCGCATCGTCAGCTGCTTCGTCTCCGAGCCCAAGCCTGCGCTCAAGTCCGACCTCGAGCTCGGTATCGCTCTTGTGATCCCTGCCATTGCATTGCCGACCTCGTCGCTCGTGCCGATGGCTCCCTCCGCCATCATTCAATACCCGGCCACCGTGCACATTGCGGCGGACAAGGAAGCCTGTAAGTATCAGAGCCTCTGCAGACATGCGAGCGTCCATAGTTGACACTGATTGTTCTTCTAGACAACTACGGGTACGAACGACTTCAAATGAGCAGCCCTGCAGACTTCTTCTCTCCCATCTCGTCTTAGTGCGTTATCTATCTTCGTGACTACGCTCTATCTGACGCCGTTGCCGTATCCGGCAGCTCTCGCTATCCTTCACCGTCTCCGATCCCCAAAGCCTATCATCCGTCATCGCAGCATAATCTGAACGTCTATATCCCAGCAAGCTCCCCGCACTTTTCAGCACGCCACTCGCCTAATTCGACTTGTCCCACTCTGAGCTACTCTCCGACTCTGTCAGCCGCTTCGACCTCTGTGCCTACTACGCCGGACACTGCAATCTCTCTGGACGGTATCCCGAATGAGCTTCCTTGTGTTATCAACCCCAGCGACGGCAAACCGACATGGACCTACTACGTACGGGACCCCGACCGCTTCAACAACACCAAGTTTCGCAGCAAGACACCTCCCCTGCAACTCAAGCCCACCGACATACCCCCCGACACGACATTGCACATACCCTCCAGCGCCGACTGCGGATCATGCCTGTCGACGCCGACGGACGGTGTCCCGCCCTGGACCGGCACCAGCTCTGTACCTGCCTCTCCTGCACACGACACATCAACAGCAGACCCATTCGGCACGCACGCGGAGTCGTACTTCGCGGACGAAGCGACGCGGGACACGACCGTCGCCGTCGTACCGCACCCTAACCTGTACGACTTTTCCGTCTACCGACCGGCGGCGGACGCGCCCATTACGTGCGCTCGCCCAGCAGCGCAAGGTCAGCCTCACAGTGCCGGTGGTCAGATTCCGAACGGGGCCGCCATGGAGACGCCGGCCACCAAGTCAGAGCAGCCTGCAATGGACGCTCGTTTCTCGGGCTCCACGCAGCCTGAGACGAAGGCGACACGCAGATCGAGCCAGCTCCGCCCGCTCATCCTCCCGCAGTACGTTGCACACCGTCTCTCCAACCCAACCCCTCGCGTCCCCCGGCCACTTCTGCTTCCGTTGAAGGTCGCACAGCGCAGCGCATCTCTCACAGCGGTTCCGGTCTCGTGCCTTCGGCCGGCCTGGCCCGTTCTGCTACGTTCCCGCTCAGCGCACGGAAGACGCCTAGGCACGGCAGCGGCGGGTCACTTGCCGCATTCAGCACTTCCGATGGCGAGGGCGAGGAAAAGGAGCTGGAGCACGTCGAGACCCCCGCGGCGACAGAGGACGAGGACGAGGGCGTGTCGCACCGGCTGTCGCGACAGATCGAGGACATCCTGCAGCTCCTCGACAGCCCGTGCCAGCCGCCGAGCTCGGACGAGTGCGCATATGCCAACGACGCGTTCCTGCACGACGAGCAAATGGAAGAATGGGATGGCGCGTTCGCGGTCGCTATCTAGTCCCGGAGTTCTCTGCCAAATGCGTTTACCAATGTCACTCGTCAGCCTCTCGCAGCGCGGCTCGCCACCATCTGTCCCAATCCTCTCCCTGCTCTGTGTCTCATACGCTTCACTGGTCCACGTACGCTGCAAATCTCTTAGCTCTATTTCACCCTGCATATCTCTCTTCGCAACGAATTCCTTCCTCTATGCTTCTTCCACCTAATTTGCATCGCCCGCCATCCATTCCATCGATCTACTGTTGTCACACTGAGTCCCACCACATCGCATGAATTACCATCTCGCCTGTAGCCCTATCTTATCGGAGCAATACTTGCAGCAATCTATAGCACTATGTTAATGTTCGTGGTTCTTGATGAAGTCCGTTACAAGCGTCAGGAACTCGTTCGGCCTGCCACACGGTCAGCAGCTGCGCAGGCCACAGCACAACACTGTGCGACGCACCTCTCCGCGTGCACTGTGGGCAGCGTCAGTATCAGTGATCCTCTCGAAATACAAGACGCCCAGACACACCCCAGTGACCCGCGTCAAGCGTCTCCAGCTGCATGTGTGGAAAGAACTGCCGCGCCGCTGGCAGCGCGCGGTCCGAGATGTACCTGGTGCATGTCAGCACCCAATGGATGTATGGACACACACACGCACCTGCTCTTCGAGCCCTTGATGAAGAGCGTGTCGCCGGCCCATGCGCGCTCACCAGGCGCGTATGGAAACGCGCCGAGTTCACCCATGCTCGCGCCGATGGTGTGCACGGGGATGCGGAAGCGTAAGGGACCGTCTGGCGACTCGACGAGGTTCGTGAGGAGGAACGCCCGCACCATCGGGTCCTGAGAGCAGGTCAGCGCAGCGTGGGACGTGATAGTACAGCTATTTCGGAAACGACAAGCCCGCTCGCAAGGCCTGGTTCAATTCCTTCAAATAGGAGTCTTCCGTACGGTTCAGGAAGCTGAACTCCGCCACTATGCCATTTGCAACCCGGTTGGCGCTTCCGAAATAGCTGTTACGTAGGGCGCACTTTCTCGTAGGGTTTGAGAATTTGCTGTGCCTCGCGGCGCGAGGACACACCCTGCGCCTCAATCTTGAGCATTGCTTCAACGTAACTCTCGAACTCTGGAGAGAGGCGGCCGCGCGTGGGTGCAATGTCCGCAACTATCAGATGCGCGAGCAGGTCCTGTGGCACCTCAGGGCTCAGCGCAAGCGACATCGCCACCTTCCCTCCCCTGGTCGTTCAGCGTGAGCTTCGTGGAATTATGCCGCGAATCGGCGCGTACATGGAATGTCCAAGGAGGGAGACGTTCTCCAGCGAGTGGTTCTGACAGAATCTCAGCACGTCCTCGGCCATGACAGAGTAATTCATGATGTCGGCATGGGGAGATGCCCCGTGGTTGCGTAGATCCTAATGTGCAAAATCGTAGTTCGCATTGGTGTCGCGTACATGTGCACTCACTAAGCAATATACAGGTCTATGAAGGTCCCTGAGGAATGCCTTGGACAGCGATCCCCAGTTCCGCTTGCTGCCACTAGGGACCGTTAGACTGTACGTTTGCTCTCGACTTGTTTCGCTACTTACAACAGCCCATGTATGATCACCAGAGGCTGTTCCGTCTCATTTCCATCCGGTGGGACGAGCTTGTCGTAAGCAAGAGGTACGGGCGAACTGGCGGACGACGCCTGCCGGAAAGGCTGATTTGTGCGAGCGAGATGAGAGAGGTTTGGGAGAAGAGACCTGCTGCGTGTGCATGGCAGTGCAAGCATGGCCGGTGCGGGTGAGGGTCGTCCGTGCGGGCCGTCTGTCCCGCTCCGGCGCTCCGTGGTGGAGTGGCCTCACGTGGTCAAGACGCGTCGCGCATGTGACTCATGTGGCCGTCCTCATCGCGTGCACACGAAACTGACCACTTGGCAGGATAACATTCAACAAAGCAAAGATACAACGAGATTCTACCAATACAACGGATAAATAGACATAAATAGCAGAGATCCGACAAAGGAAAACCCGAACACCGTGACTACGCTCCTCGTCAGGCAGGGTACCGTTTGAGCGCGCGACCCCCATTCGGCGTACTCGCTCTCGAGTATGTGCCCCGCCTCCGGAGCGCGCAGCTTCCCAACCCTGGCATGACCGTGAAGTACTCATGCCGAGGTGTCGCGAACACTTTGTCTCGAACATGTTCGCCGAGTTCACGGCGCCGGGTACAGTAGCCGCAACTTCCCCGCACTTCAGGTTAGCGTTGAAGTGCTTGACCAGGCGATCTGGTCGGGGTACTTGATATGGCAGCTACTGCACTCGTACCGCGGGGGAAGTGCCATCCATGTGACGACGGACATCCGCACAGTTCCCTGGATATCGACATGCACCAGAGAATAGACATCCGTAAGGCCCCGCAGCCGTCCTCTTGCACGGCTGGTTTTCCTTGTCGTCCTGTACAAAGAGTCAGTTTTGGAGACATCGCGACAAAGACATGGGCACGTACTCTTCACGCTTCCTCTTCCGAGACGGCTCCACCTCCGCCACTCTCACCTGCCTTGAGGGTCCCGCTATAGGTGCCTCAACCACGACCCTCACCTGCCTTGAGGGTCCCGCGATCGGTGCCTCAACCGTGACCGCGGCCACCGGCACAGGCGCGACCTCAGCAGCGACCTCCACCTCCACGTCGGCCCCCACACCGACCTCAACCTCTGGCGCCGCCTCCCAACCCCCAGCGACCTCCGCTGCTGCCTCCACTACATCCTCCCGCTCCGGCTCCGCCATTTGCTGCGAAGGCTGCAACACCTCCGTTGTCTCGACCTCTGCTGCCGGCCGAAACACAAGGATATCCGCCACCGGCTGAGGCTGAGGCGGCGGAGGCGGCGGGAGCGGTGGAGGGGAGGGGGATGCACGTCACTCAGGTGACCGGAGAACGGCATGTTGGCCGGAGCGAAGTGCTCCGGACAGAAGGAGACCTGCCATGGAAGATCCACAACAGGATCGGCGGGTAAGGCAAGCAACTGGGCCACAAAGTCGACCCAGTCAAGCTGTATCAACGTGAGACATTACACGAACAGAATGGGAATGGAGCACGTACATCTGTCCCGGCATCCGGGACTTCAAATGTCAACGCCCATCTTCGAACAACTCCCCGTTGTAGGCGGGGAGGTCGAAGATGTCGTTCAAACAAGCATAAAGGAATAACGACACAGATGTGTCGATGGGCAGAGGATCGCGGCTGCCGGTGTAACGAAAAGTTGGGGGAGTGGGAGGCAGCTGCAGCCGCCTTTATAGGGATCCCAACATCCCGTAGACCTTGCAGTTCCGGATGTACACATGCGCTTGGGATGCAGGGTCCATTTCCCATTTTGGTTTGGCCAAGTGCGGCGCAACGGCGAGAAGCCCATTGTGTGGCCCCTAAACCAGAATCTCGCCACGAGATCGGCCAAAACACAAGGAACCTTTGGGGGAGCCGGCACGCCTCGCGTCTGTGAAACCGTACACGAGTCAG